>CABFWO010004348.1:21411-66937 GCA_902155825.1 Timema genevievae | reverse complement strand
CCCCCTCTTATGTTTCTGTAACAATTTATATATTAATTTGTTTCACTTATATTACGAGTTTTAAGTAAATGTCTCTATTTTTTAGTAAAAGAGTGGGAAATTCTCTGCGGTGCACCTTACGATTTATTAAATTGTGCTTTACGAAATTTAAGTTTTTACTAACATTATGTGTAGTCATACATCTATGAATGCGCCAATAATTTTACTAAATATACTTTTATGTATTCACACGCCAAGCCACATGTTCAGACGATGTAATTTTTATCATCTATTAAATAAACCCTATGCAATAATGGGAATGTCAGCTACACTACTAACATTATTATATAGCTGGTCGAAAAGGCTCTTTTAAACTTAGTCCCACTATAGTATACTCTCTAGGTCCTGATTAATCAACCGAGTAGCACGGAGCGTGTTTGTTTGGTGTGGAAGTTTCCTGTCTTTAGTCGGCTCGGGACTCGTCATGGACCAAGTGTAAAACCTTAAGGTTCCCTAATTGGAATGGTGCTAAAGCGTTAGATAAACTTTGTAATCACTCAGGCGAGAGTTAAGAAGTTTGTAAAGGGCCCCTGAATTAATTTGAAGCCACCTTGAGCAAGGTCCATACTTGTTAAAGAACTTAGTATCTTATCCTCGATGCCTATCTTGAACGTGGTATTTTGGGCAGGACTCTCTTGTAACCTCAGCGCAAACTAGAGAGCGATACACCTCTCAGACAGCTGCGTTCCTATTCGAGTCGGTATTTCGTCGTCGCATCAAAGAAGGATCGAGGTGGGGATACGACGTGCTTGGACGTGCTCAGAACCAAAAACTGTCGTGGCTCGTGTTTTATTCATTCAATTCTATTAATGCAGTAAGATGGAGTAGACTGAGGAAAATAATTTTAATTTAATATAAATGTATGAATAGAAAAGATTGATTCAGAGTGTGAAACACCATTTTAATAAAATTCAACATAATGATTCGTGGGAATAAATAAAAGGAAAAATGAGAACTGATGTGGATGCCCGTAAGAAAAATAATGACAAAGTTATGGTCAATACTGAGAAGAGAAAAGAGTTAAATTATAGCAAGTATTGGAACAATCAGAACTAAACATTAATGAATATGTTAGTTTTGTGATTAAAGAACCCAAATGTATTTATTAATAAAATAACTGATTCTGGTTACATTTTAATGTTAAATTCAAGAACAATGTTTATACTGTGTTTAGTTTTGCTTTCTCTCGACATCTAAGAGAGAAAGTATTGTGATCGTAAAAAAAATCGAACTCCAGATTTTGATAAATATTGACTTTCATTACCCCGTTAAACAAAAAAACATTTTTTACGATGCCCTCTGACTCTCTGTACCTTGAGCTAGAGCCGAAACTAATATATTGATTGGTTTAAAATTTGATATCTGGTGATTTCATTTAGATGTTTTTGGAATTAGATGTCTAACCCTAAATTTAAGGGTTGTTTACTGAATGCCAAAATGATAAAAAAAAAGATTTTATCGAAATTCGCTCTAACGATCTTAATTAATTTTTATCTCTAGTCACTGTTCATCATTATTCAAAAGATAGCAACTCTCAATTTCTCACGAAAATGATTTTGAGAGTACTTACATGGAGGAGATTTTCCAATTTTCATCACTTCTCCGCGACTATTTGAGATATGAATTAACCTATTATTGTAAAGTTGTAGTAGGCTACTATTAGAGAATAAAAATTTGAAATATATTTTATAAAACCAATAATTTCTAAGCTATAAGCAAATATATATACTTTTTAATTCAGGTCGTTGAAAATTAATTTTATTCTTATGTTCTTTGTTGAACAAAGATGTTTCTCTTTCCTCACTTTTTCTGTAACAGTGTTCCTAGTTCCTAATGCCATAAAGTAAGTAAGTAACAGTGAATATTATTTTATTTATGATCTTTGGAGTAGTTTTTATACAACAATGTACAGACCTATTATTAACTTTCAAAAATTTTACTAGTTTTTAAATGTATATTTTAAGATAAAAACGGGAGAAAGTCTGCGTGACATACCGTACCATTTGTTTATTTAGACTATTAAACTTAACTAAACTTAACTTAAACTTAACTAAAACTACATTTTTATAGGTGGGTAATAATATAGGCACATTTGCTATATCTAATAAAATTATATTTAAACTATATTTTGATAATTTTATTCTCACATTACTACAGATGCTGATGAAGTGTAAAAAAGCAAATGGTTTGCTTTCCAAAGTTTTCAATTCTTGTTGGATAAGGATAAACCATTGGAAACTAAATACGCGGTAAGGTTTAACTTTGTTGCTTCCATAGTAAAACCAATGCCACAGTAAAAAATGTTTGGCAATTTATGAAATTTAAAATAGTTTGATCTCCTTTCCTGCATTTTATAACTGAGTAGAACAATTTTTTTAAATGTTCGCCGTCTACGCATTATTATTTTTACAATTAAATTGTCCAATTTTCATGAAAAATCTGCTGATTCTTGTATTATTTTGGTCACATCAACAGGAGGCTTTCGATGAACACATCTGAAAGAAAGTATCCTCTTGTTTTCATTTTCATTGTCTCTAAGACACAGAAAATATCTGTCCTTATACTTTAGAAACCATACTTCCCGATGGTGAATAAATATTCAAGGATTATTTATTGCTTCGTAAGAAATCATGAATTTGATTTACAGCCATAATCATGAATGCAGCTTTTGCTGGAATTAAAAATAGCTGTTTTCTAAGTAATCTAAACAAGGATTAAGACATTCAAATTACATTTTTGAAAACTCCGCAAGCTCTTTGAATCCTATAGTTAAAATCTATTTGGTGGGAACCTTTAAGTTGCATTCCTGGAAAGATTTTATTTAATAGTGAGTTAAGTGCAAATGCTTTATCCCCAATAAGAAAATACATATTTTTTTACTTCCTTCAGATCGTTTGGATTTTGGAATATTCAAGGTATTTTGTTCTAGCTTGTTTTATAAGATACAAATTTTTAAAATACCATTTTCTTAACTTCTGCCCTGACATCCAACATCGACGAAGGCATCGACCAAGGCGAAAAGAACAAAGATAAGTGCTGATTTATAAATGTAAAAATTCACTTCCTTTAATGAAGGAGGCCAACAGAACTAAGTGTTTGCCATCTAACACCCCTAAGCAATGAGGAAATGTCCACATTTATTCAAGTTTTTCAACGATGAATATCCATCCTTGTGTTATGTGTATCCGTAAAGTAACAGAAATAATATTATTAGTATGCATATTTCAATGGCCCAGACCACTTTTAGATTTTGAAGACACTCACAAATATCAAATGCAAATGGTCCATTAGGAAGCGTTTGAGTAAAGAGAGGCTCTCTTCTTGAGGATTATGGTCAAGTGACCATACTGACCCTCTTTACGACCTATAGTAATTATTAATGAGTGTACTTATTATTAATGCCATATTATGTTTTAATGTTACTACAGATTCCAACTGTACAGAAGAAAGAAAATGAATAAATAACGCGTAAACTGTAAATTCAGATAAATGCAGTCAATAGTGATTTGTATTGATTAGTCCCTGCCTTCTTCGCAACCTGCCAATTAAAAAAAAAAATTAGGGAAATCGGTGGCTTGAATAAATTCTTGAAAGTTGGAGTTTCTTATTCATTAAAAATAAATAAAAAATTTTAGAGTTCTTGTTGCAAAAAATGAAGAAGACATAACAACTTAACAAAAGGTGCGATTCAAAATGAAATCATAGGTATTTACCTAAACGATGACATGGCATTTAAAAGCCAAATCATAACCCTTCTCCTCCCATCCTGTAAAATGGCCTGTATGACATCCCACACATTCCATCACAAAGCTTAAATGGCAAACAATTCCCCATAATTTTAAAATAAATGCAGCCCCATCATGGTAATAGTCTCCATCTCCTTCCCAAGGGTATATTATTTACACCACAATCTTCTGCAAACCATCCTAAATCACCTTCATCAACTCTGATGCCAGACATTGTCTTCGATGAAGAGTTTTATCTACAGGAATTAATTCAATCAAATGTTGATAAATATAAATAAACTATCACACTTGAATAACTGTTGCTATACAAATATTTTTAAAAGTCCACTGCTTTACTGTCTATTTTATATAAACCATATCAATAAAAAATTAGTTGTAATTTTCCTTCAGTGTCTCTATTTGTCTTCAAACACTTCAGGCAACTTAATGCTGATAACCTGTATCTATATTTCTAAAATGTAGCGGCTAGAAAGCGCATTGTTACGGCAGCTTTTCATTAACACTTGAGGCTTTCCTCATGTATGTGTTCTTCTTCAACACTGTGATCAATCAAATTTATGATAAATTAAAATCATTCCTTGTCATTAACGCAAAATATTTATATTGTTCACTGATTTCTTGGAATTTCAAATCAGGAAGCATTAACAATATTTTCTATCCTTTTATATACAGCCTCCATTTTCTTTCTCTTATTTGTTTTGTTGTAAAATACCTTTAAGTTTATGCTGTGGTAGCTACTTGTTGTTTATCCCTAGTCCTGAAGTTTGTATTCCACCGTCACAACATACGACTGATGGAAAATATTGAACGCTACAATGACGACGACGGAACGACGATCGGATCTGCCGGAATGTTGTTTCAAACAAACGTGTCTCATGTATCGTCAAACCGCTCAATGTAGATTGAGTATTCCATCTTTTAACTCTTGTAAATATGCTAATTCATTATCATTAACTTAACCAGAGTTAAAAAATGTAGATTGAGTATTTCATCTTTTAACTTTGGTAAATATGCTAATTCATTATCAATAACTTTTGATATTACACTTTTAAACCTCCATTAAACTTTCAGGTTATATCACATTGGCTGGCAGGGTGTGGTTGAGCCATGTTTTATTTTGGAGTTTTTTTTTCACTAGTCCTGATGATGTGCTGCATCGAAACTTGTAGAAGCTCAATACGTTGCAGGGAATGCAGCATTCAAAGGAACAAGGGATTACAAGCTAAGGAATTAATTTAATTTTACACTTTTTTCATTTCTATTAAAAATTCTTTATTTATAGATGTTTTGTTCTATTCCCATTTCAACGCGGTAAAATTAACATATACATGTTTGGTTTATCTTGTCATATTACTGGCTAAAAGCAATTTAATCCAAAAGATCACAATTTTTAATATTTTTAAAAAAAATGTTTAAAACTTTTTAGATGTTGGCTAAGGCTTAATTCATTGTATTATGTATTTCTTCAAATGATATTGACTTGTGATTGTATTACCAAACATTTTCATAAACTTAAATTTTGATGCCTATACGGTTGTTATATTGCATTATATATATCCATGTTTATTAATGCTAGATTGACATAGTTATCAACTTTACCTAAAATCGAATTCTTCTACTATTAATATATAATTTTGTTTCAATTTAGAAACAAATCCTATTGTTCTTATGGATCTAAGTTTATTATTAAGATTAGTATTAAATATGTAAAATTATATATGGCCGGTTTTGGAACTTAGTTATGAAACTACACATTTTTCAGAATTCTCTGAAGTTAATCTGTTTAGTGTTCTATGTTGAATTAAATATAAATATAATTATTAATTAATTTTAGTTCTTTCTTCTGCTGAAATACATTAATTATATTGTGTTATTACAATATCACAAGCACTTTATTTCTAATGTAAAACACCCATTCAAATAAAAGCAATTATTATTATCCTTTATCCATCCTATATCCTCATGAAACATTTAACTACATTCTTCATCTTCCTTAATTTCTACGCTGAATATTTTTTGTTTTGCCTCCAAGACTTCCTTATAGTAACGCAATGAAATAATCTCTTTCCAGTCAGCACCAAAATGTTTTTGCAACAATTTGTCTACATTCTTTAGTTTTATAAGTTTTATTTTAATGCCAATGTTAACCACGTTTGGTTTTAGATGAATCACCGACTTAGCTCTTCTTACTATGCTTTTAAAACTTCCAAACTTAGATCTGTAATTCCCTTCACCACGGACCACTATACCATTTCTTGCACTATCTAGTCTTAGAAAAAACCTTTTTGATGGAGGAAACTGAAAATACCTTTGTCCTGGTGGATTCAGCACATCATAAGTACTTTATTTCCAGTCAAAAACTCTGCACTCACTAAAAAGATGGCAAATAGTTCCATGTTCAGCAAAGATATTATCATAATCCTTGGGATCTCCAATAACCTCATGCTTGCGAATCACCTTTTCATTTCTGGCAGAAACCCTATCTGGTGGTAGAAAAGAATGTCCAACCATGGGGAAAACTATTTGAATTTATATGATATGATTGGGATCCTTTGTAACAAACCATGAGGAGAGAATTCCATTCATTATTGAATTTTTATTTTGGCCCCCACATCCATCGGCCACAAGACAGAGTATTTTAATATTGGCAAAGTATGTATTGCAATGTCTGTGAAATAACGCTGATGCAATTTCATTGGAGCCTTTTAAATGATCAGATTCATTCCAGTGATAGATGAATATATGATTGAGATTTGGAAGTGATTTGGAATCCCCTTTTAAGATGGTAAAGTTACTTCTGTATAGTTTCCGGCTGTAGTATGCGACTTGATCAGGAACACGTGCTAAGGTTTTCAATCAAATGACATAATCATTAAGCTATGTCTTTTTTCTTTCAAAACTCATAGAATGCTTTCACTTTTAAACTGTGAAGACGTTTTTCTCTCATCAATTTTGACTTATTCTTGGGAATTCTCTCTCTCTTAACCCATTCCGTCATCTCAATACATGATGGACAGGCATTAGTACGTGGCGTTCCAAGCCCGATATTATTTTTTGTGTTCAACACTTTCCTAACTAAGCTTTCTTTGACTCTAACAAGTTCAGAGGAGTGATTTTCCTCGCATGTACGCCACATTTTTTTAATGGATCAAATAATTTCCAATTAAATATGAGCACTTGATTTACTGCGACAATAGTGGCTTTCTACAGCCTTAAGGCTTTCAATGAATCGTTTAACTGATTCGGATAGGTGAGAGTGTCTATTTTATCTGGTATCAATCACCCCCACGAGTTTCATTTGGCATTTTGCCAGTTTTAAGAAATATTTTTGTGATTCCTTGAACTCTGTTTTGAGACTAGCAGTGATCTCAAAAATGCGTCCCTGCAAACAGCTACCTTTGTCCCACGTCCCTTATTAATTGTAATAGAATACTTCAGGGTCACATTTTTAGATTCTCTAATTTGTCCACTGGTATATGGGCGATGTCCTGTTGGTTTTTTGCATTCTGTATGTTTTAAAATAAAACTGTCCTGTTTAATCTTGTCCCCGTGGCCATAAAAGATATCATGTAAATTTTGTATGTCACTTTTCTTTATTGTAGCACACTTGAATGTCTTTGATTTGTGTCCAAATTTTGGTGTGAGAGGAGGTTTTGCGCTAGAACAATATATAAACAAAATATACATAAAATCTACTCTTTTTTGAAAAGCATAACAGCTTGGATAAATATGGGAGTGAATATGAAACCTATTTTATTAAAAATTAATACCTAGGACTATAATAAAAGGATAGAGGCTCTGCTAGAATTACACAAATAAAGACTAAATGCCTACTATTATTTTGTAGGCCTATATGCTAACATTATACTGGTAATTAAATAGCCTACAGATAGACCAATCATATTATGAGCTTAGTTTATTTCTTCTTAAATTAGTTCTAGAAAATAACCTATAAAAATATTGATGTTGATTTTACCTTTTTCTCTTGTTCTTTGTTTTTTTCTATATTTCAGGTTGACTTACTTTCTAACGAGATCTGCCTCGCTCAACAACTTTTGGATCGAAATCCATTAAAAAGCTATTAATATTGTATTTAAATTATAGTTTTAATCCTAAATAATGACAATAGTAACTTGTAAAATGCTTAGAATTATTCAAAGATAATTAATATCGATTAAAAAACAAAACAATTGGATTGAACCATGGTATGAATTAGAATTAATAGAGCCAAGCTTCTGATTATGAAAACGACCGCTTTTGGAACCAAGCTTTCAATGGAGAAGGCCGGTTTTGGAACTCACTTAAATATTAAGGAATTTATTACAGTTAATAATGGCCGGTTTTTGAAACAAATTTTGGCTTACAGTGTAAAGTCGATATGAGACTTGCGATTGAAGCAATAAAGATTTTTTATTTTTTTGGAGATGGCCGGTTTTGTAACTAGATGGCTCGTACAATAGATGATAAAATAATGGTGGGTTAACTCTTATTTAAAATGAATACAATATTTTGTGTTCAAAAACATTTATATTTAACAACAACATAAATTACTATCTCTGGGTAGAACTTAAAATAATAATAATAATAATAATAATAATAATAATAATGCATAAAATCGAACACGAGACTCTATCAGGACCTCTGGGCCATGTTGGGAAAAATTATACCTTTACTATACCTAGTCACAAAGGACTCAGCTTGCGTACAACAATACCGGCCTCCAAGGTTAGCATCCCTGGGAACTGCTGTCAGGTGAGACATCGCTAATTATGTGTTTTTTGATAGCAATAGTAAAAAGGGGGATAACAATGAATTATGGCGATAATAATATAAATAAAATACTTAACAACAGATTTGACCTAAAGAAAAAGAATTAAGTTTAATTTTATTTTAATAAATAATTGTCAAACTAAAATTTTACCCTGTCTAACAGACGTCTGATAAATTATAAAGCTAGATCACAATTCATAATTCAAATAACAGCTCAGTAATTTGATGTATCATTATAAAAAATCTTAAGACCATTCTTTGTGGATAGTTATTAAAATAATAATAAAAATATTATAATTTCTTGAGACACCTAATTAATAGATTTCCCTTATGAGGTTATCAGTTAAAATAAAGGAATAATACAACATAAGACATTGCAGTCGTGTCGAAGGAATGACTCTGACCAAAAGATTATTTCCAGAATCATTGTAAAAAAAATTGATAGCTTGAGAAAAAAAAATTATATTGGAAAAAAAACAACGAAATCTTGAAATTGTAGAGGAAAAGGTTAGTAAAAATATAGCGTCTGCGTAGTGAGGCCGAAGATGTGTAGAGATTATAAGTTAAAAAAACAAATTGTTGATATCACCTCAAAAGATGTTCTGGGGGGTCATCGTCGAAGCTGTGAGTTGGTCCAAAACTCACTAAAAGTCCAAGAATCGTCATTGCAGAGGTCTACCAATGGTATAAAGTTGTCGTCACGTCTCTGGTAGTCATTTTGAGGAAGACTTGAAAGATTATTTTAAGAAGTAACTGCTAAAATTTCAATTTTTGTTGCACTGAAAAAAAGTGTGTCATCCTCTCTTTATCCCCAAGACAGCAGTCCCGCTTCTTTCTTCCAATTCCCGCCTCTCGGCATTTCTCGTAGAGGCCCCAAAAATATCGCGGATTTAAGTTCTAGATTTTAAATATATATCTATAAATATGTGAAATTAAAGTAGAAAAAAGAAATATCTGGGGGAAATAAATAACAATTAAGAAGCTTGATAAATCTAAATTTTTAAATAATGGATGCAGAATCTGATATCTGACAGTTTTACATATGACCATTGTTTGTAAACAAATTCAATTTCTTTTTTTTTCTTCGTGGGCCTTTTAAAATTAAAATGTACGAGATTGGATGACGTAGCCGTGTCGTCACATCCCCCGCCTTCCCCCTCTGTTACAGTCCATTTCTTTCTTTCTCGTGTCACATCGGCCATTATGACTATCGTAGAATCTCGTAGAAGGCATTAAAAATAAAATTACACCTGATCAGTATTGTTTCAAAATGTGGACGGAATATTTGGACAAAAACCCGGTGAATAAGTATATTTCTTGTTCTGATAAAAGTATTGTTATAATTAAGTACTAGGTGTTTCCTTCGACGCAATGCAGTGTCCTTTTAAAACCATAAGTTTTAAAATAAATTAATTAAATGTAGTATGGCATCTGGCTGCATGGCGTGCTAGTCACGTCAAAATAAATAAACATTTCAGGATAAATTAAAACTATATAAAAATATAAATTGACAGTATTAAAATTCTTACAATATAAAGCTAACATTAGTTACTATTTAGTTATATAATTCTGTTGGTTGACCTGTCTAAAATCCGTGTTGATAAACGTTTCAATAAATCATATTTAACTTAGAATATTTAAATAAAAAATCATTTGCTATTTCACATGGTCCACTATAAAAATTACAGCCATCTTATTTTTAATTTTAAAATATGAACATAAACTTTTATAAGCATTAAAAAATGAATTTAAATTAATCTCGTAATAAGATAGTTCCCAGTAGGTGCTCATATAAAGCACATGCGAAACAGATCTTAGAGGAATGGAACTGGAACAAAAAAATGGTAATGTACGAGTATTACGTTGACTAATAAATGATATACGAAACCTTTCAAATTTCTAACTGCTTGTGATTCTTATGTTTTCTTATAGGGTTATCAAAGTTTTGGAAGCTTATTTTGACGAAAGATTAACTTGTTTGGACGTAAATTTTTGGAACGTATTCTTGTAATTGTGATTGTAATTTCAATGTATTAAAAAACATGAATGTTTTAACAATTTTGATTGTTTTCTACTATAGCCAGTGTCTATTTTTATTTGAGTGTTGTTCTTAATTTTAAATAATGTTTTTTAAATTGTTATTTCTAGTTAAAAAACTGACATTTTAATTTCTTTATTTTCAAAAGTATTCACAATTTATAAAAATGAGTGTTATTCCTATTTAAGAATATGTTTTGTTTTCATATATTTTTAAAATATCATATTTTAAAGATGTAGTATTTACATTTTAACTTTGTTTTGAATTGACCTTTTAAATATATTATTTCACTTTTAAAATAAACAAATATATTATACGTGACTTTATAAAATTATGAATATATTCGAAATTGGTATATTTCTGTAATACTCGTCTCGAGTTCGACTTGAATGAAAAAACCCAAGCTCTCAGACTCCTAGTAAAAGCCCAATTTGCTATGATCAAAACGGCCCCATTTTCATGCATGCCGGACCAACCAATCATCCAGGTTCCGTCTAACCTTGAGGCGTTTCGGTATCCACTAGCTTGCGGTAGCAATTTATCCCTCTCACGAAGTGATTGGTATTCGGCGTGGTTTGAATGGCAAGCCTTTTGAAGCTGTCCAACCATCTGTGACGTAAAGTCACCACAAAACCTCCTACAGATATTTCAGAGGCCTTCGAGAGTCACTAATATGTACATTCTCTCTAAAAAGTATAGTTCATTCTAAAGGGGTATTTAACACAATAGAGTAAAATTTTTTTAATATTGTTTCAGTTATAAACTTTTCACGCGCCTTACTACCTTTCTGGACTATATTCATTTTAATTACGATAGTGGAGTAGAAATAAGGGATGTTGCATCTAGAGCAAATAGCCCGCATTTGGCAAGAAGGAGAGCTAGAAACAATAAAGAACGCACCACCTCTGTACACTTAGTTGATATTCGAACCCCAATCTCAGCGTCACCGGGAAATTAGAGAATATGAGACTGATTCGTAATTGTATCATTCTGTTTTTAAGGGTTGATTTTATTTAACATGCAAGAAATTTTGTATTTTTTTATGTGGGTGGAGATAATATAAAAATTGTGTGTGTGGGTGGTTGATAATTTATCAAACTACCTTTGGTCTTAAACGATTGTTTTTATGTTTCAAACTATACAGTCTATTGGAATAGAGTAAAATCAAACCCTACATGGAGTTTGAATGGTTCAAGGCGCTAATCTCACAAAATACTGGACTGCTGGTGACGGGAATATTGAGGTTCGAATCCCAGTCAGATGTATTGAGGGTGATTTTCCTAAATAACTGCCTACTTTTCCTCCAAGTAAATATGTGTCCACTTTCTATTAATTCAATCTCCCTCGTTCCTAGCACATTAGAAAAATTAATTTATATGTACACTCCGTCGTGATTGAAAGTTAGCAACTTATTGGCTCAGCCCGCGCGTTATGCTATGCCTCCACACATGACTGCAAAATAGTTTGCATGGCTATGCCCAAGGCCGGAGTTATAGAAAGCCTTAAGTCCTTAAATTATTTCTTGAGTGTTGGAAAGGAGTGATGGTGGAGGGGTTATGTCTTTTTGCGATGTCCAATTGGTTTAATCTAATAAATAAATTTTACTTTTTTGTTCCCTTCCTGATAAAATCAATTAATCGTTACATACTTAGTTAATTAATTATGTTTGCTCTCATTAATATATGGGTGGGCTTTTTTTTTGCTGTTAAAGATATAACCACGCCACAAGTAATTCTGACACGTAATTATTGGTTTTCCACGGTAACATAAAGCAGGTATCCCCCGTTTTAGAATATTTATCACTGTGAATCGCTAATTAATAATGTATTAATTATTAATTATTATATTCCACACATGTAACACAAATAAAAAATAAATCTAAAATATTTTTACTTTATTTTTAAGAAGCTGAGTTAAAAAGCCTATATAATAAATTTAAGATTCTCAATCCTGATTTAAAATATTTTATATTATTTCCGGGTGGACAAAAAAAGATAAATATTTGATACAATTTTAAATTCTGTGGGACCATAGCTCGATTAAGATTTACGTTTATTATCGTTTTCTAATAAACTAAATGTATCATGTTAATTGTGTCAAATCTGTCTTTCTACTAAATTAAATAAGGAAATCCAAACAATAAAACTGGCCATGTCGTCTGCAAGTATGAATATAATATCATAGTGAAGAGGTTTAAATAAATGAAAAGCAAGGATACATATTGTTGTTGGTTTACGAGCTTAAAACACTTTACATGATATCTCTGTTTATTTAAATGGCTAAATTTTTGGTACACTTCTATCAACATCGCTAAAACTGTATTTTTTACCTATGAATAGGCCTAGTTAAAGGTACTACAAATATAAATTAATATTTAGCAAGAAATTTACGTCAAAGGATTAATTGATATAAGGTTAAATGAGTTGATATATTATAACGAATATTAATTTATTATGGATAAATTAGACAAAAAGTAATTATAAACTGATAATAAAACATTTAAGGTTATCAAAATTACATATTTTAAAGAAGAAAATTATAAAAATAGTCAACTGTTGAAAGTTGATATGTGAGATTATATAAAATATAAAACTCTATATATATGATTAATATATTCAAATTTAAGGTGACTTTAAATTTAAAACTTTAAACTCCAATATATATATCATATCTATGATAATTATATAGAATATGATTAATATATGATTTGATTGATATATTGACTGACGGACTGACAGTCTGATGACTTTCCATCAAACTGGACTGTGGACTGAACGTCCATCAGTCTACTGCTGATTGTCGTGTAGCCAACAGCATTGTGTGTAGGTCTCCTATGTTTATTGATACAATTTTATAGTGAGAAGTGAAGTAATATATTACATTTAAATTGTTTGAATAAATTTATTTGTATTGTGCTTTCATGCTTGTGCCTGTGAAAGTTCAATAGCTTCCTGATTGAAAGACTTTCTTTTGGAATATATTTAGGCATGGCTTTGGGAATGTAAAAACTAAAGATTATGATATTAGTGTGAAGCTTACTTGGTTCTATTGTATATGTTGGAAACAGTAAATAAGAAAATAATAAGCATAATAATATAATACTGTCCTAGCTTCAATTGCCATTCCTTCACCTACCATTTTATTTTCCGTTCCCTCTTTTGTTTACGCTTTTTAACAATAAGTACAACTGTAGCACACTATATTTAGTCCATATTCAAGCCTAAACATACAAAAAATCGTCCATTACCTACCACGCTCTATTACAGACTGACGGTGTATATGCCAATCTTCAGTTCATTTCAAACTGACGTGTGTGGAGCCCTTAACAATTAATATTATTAAAACTAGTCAATGGTAGTTTTATACCTATGGCACTCTAATCCGAACAAAATTCACTCCTAGCCTTTCCGGATTATTTTTCCGCTTGTTTTATTTTTCTAGTGACAAATTGACCAGAGAGAGAAAACAGAAGCCACTGAATGCATACACTTTATTTACCACTGTTCTGTGGTCTCCCACGGTGAAAAAAGACAAAAAAAAAAAATCTCTCGCACTCTGATGAGCAAATACCTACACTTAGCAGTATTTTTTAACTAGGTTTGAAACATTTCCGAGAAAAGTATTTAATTCTCAAATGAATAATTCGGTTTTTCATTATTACAAATGAACGCTGCTTTTATAAGGGTTATATTTACCATGCTTTTGTTTGATTAAGGTTATTCAGAAAAGTATCTATCTAAGGAATAAAAAAAAATGATTAAATTAAATGTGAAACACTATGCTAATATAGAGTCTGTAGTACAAATCTAACATAAACCCATTAGCCAAAAATATTGTTTGAATTAAATATAACATACTAGCCAAATATAGTGTGTTTTATATAAATATAACATACTACCAAATATAGTTTGTTGAAATTAAATGTAACACACTAGCAAATATTGTGTATCTAAATAAAATGTAACATACTAGAAATTATAGTGTTTAAATAAATTTAGTGCACCAGCCAAATATATAGTAATGTATTTAGCTGAGCTATTATTGTTAAGTGAGGTTATAGCGACATCCTAAATATGATACTGCTTAAATTTAAAAATGGTGTATGGGCATCGTAATCGAACCTAGGACCTTTCGCTTAGTAGGGTGATGCTATAACACTGATCCATCCATGAGTCATCCTGTGTCCAGGGTCGTACTTAAACCATATTTTAAGACATATTCTGTGATGGACGTGTGGAAATAGTCTGTTATTTAACATGAAAACATGATATATCAATAAAGACCTCATGTGTATAACCTGACCAGGAAGTAAGTGATGCTAAAAATAAGAAAAGATAATAATATGAGTTATCAGATAAGGCAGCCAACCACCTTGAATTGGGAGGGCTTTATTCTTTCAATTGTACAATGAAAACTGTACGAATGCGCATATCATTATGGATCGAATAGCCAAGCAGGAGGAGCTCTCCGAAAAAAAAGCGAACATAATCTCATACGTCCTCTTTCACAAGATTGCATTTTTAGATTCTTCATTTTTTCCTCCACATTGCGTAAACATATTAACTTCTTACCTTTTTAATAAATGGCAGTAAACTAAATTTTATTGTTTCAAGCTATGAGCCCTTTTTATAGATATAGTTTGATGAATCTTGGGTTGTAGGTTTACATTATTTATAAGCTTTCCTTGTGTAATTTTTGTTTATAAGTTTGCAATGTGTATCTTTAGCGCAATATGAAGTGTGTTGATAATTGTGACAATAGAGGTGAAAATACCATTGATGTTATCGGCAATAAAATAAATTCCACTGGCCATTGGAAAGAAACTGTGGTAAGCCATGTGAAAGACGTGCGGGTGTACAGAACCAAGGAAAATATTTGTTTTGGTTGGAAAATGCTGCCCAAGTTACTGCTGCAATTCAATTTCTGCAGATTATCATGAATATTTTCATAAGTTATTTTGGGCTAATGGTATTAAATCGCAGCAGGACACTTTGTTTATGAGTTCTATGCAGATGCAAGATCCAAGATGCAAAACCAGTTTTAGTTAACTCTTTAAAGAAAGGGTAAAACATTTGAAAATAATCTGTCTCTCGGTCATGGTAAGAAAGTTGATATTTGCAGTAGTTGCACAGTGAAAATTTTACAAATATCTGTTAAGAGGCTACGAACTGGGCTATAAACTATTCAATCAACGATGTTGAAGGGGCTACCTATAACATAAAATACAGGCACACACTTCAATCCTCATAGGAATATCAAAAGTGAAGTATGGGACTTAATCAAGAAGTACTTGCATAGTATTCCACACAAGACCTCTCATTACTGTCAATCACAATCCAAGATAAAATATCTTGACTATCCCAGTTTGAAAATAAAAATATTGCTCAACAAATTTTAAACATTTTAAGGGATGCAAATTGCCATGATCTTGATATGAGCTACAAAACATACAATAAGTTATATCGATAATTATGTAAATCATCCGTAAACTAAGATTATTCTGACATTTGTGATTGCTGCACTAAGTGTGAAAAATATTGAAAGAAAATCCTCAATATTTCTGTAATAACGAGTTTATATTGAACCAAAGAAAGGTGAATGCATATCAAGAGATGATTAAAAATATAATTCAAGAGTGCAAATCAGAAAAGTACTTTTCTATGATTTAAAATGTGTCTATGCTCAAAGCTCGCCCCTAGCTAAAATTAATGTCACATCACAGTTTTACAAAAGGTTACCAGAGTAGTATGTCTTTAGCATTCATATCCACAATAATGGCACTAGCTTTATTAATTGCTTTTTAAGAAAATGAAGGTAGGAAAAACCCTCATTCGTTTGCAACCCACTTCCCTCAGGAGCTAATGAACATTTTTACGTAGAAGAACATTATTCTGTTTTCTGTCAATGTGTGAGGACAGACCAAAAACTCAACTGTACTGGTCTTTTGTTCATTTTTTTCAAAGGCATATGCCCTATATTTGCTACATGTCTTTCTTATTAGAGTTAATAGTTATTGCCAGTGTGATAAGAACCTTTTCCAATGAAAAGGTTGGAGAAGATTCAAATAACAAAAGATTACCCAAGTGTCATAGTTGAATGCCACCAAAACCCCAAGTGATTTGAAGAAATCTGGAATGCAACATTGTTAATGGACTGGGAAAAAGCATTGCGTCCATTATTTATGAAGACACTCATGAACAAGTATGAAAAATTCTCCGTTCATAAGTGTGGTCAGCAGTGGCAGCTCCTGAGTAAACCTTAAGGGTGGGTGCTCACTTAAAAATTGTCAAATTAGGTGATTGAACAGCTTACCTTATACCAACCTTAAACCATAACTTACAAATTAACTTAGTAAAATATGAAAAGCATAATGTTATTAAAGTATAACAACTCACTTTGTTCAAAGTCGAAGACTGCCCATTGAGAGACACAAACACACAAACACACACACACACACGAACACCAGTAAACAAAAAATGTAAAAATAGGTTCTTAACACTATCTTGAACACAATATATACAATATATTTCAAGAATTAGTGCATCCGTAAATTTATTGTTAGAAAGAAAAATCTAATATTAAGTTTTTGTCTGAAATAAAGTTTTTCATTAAATTTGTTAATTAATAGTTCGCTAAAGTCTGGTATCTCACGAATCATTGACTGTTTTATAGACAACATGGCCAAATTATTTACTCTGTCTTCACTCTTGGTGTTTCTTGAGTTGGATTTTATTAAGTTCAAAGTTAAAAAACACCATTCAGTTTCTGAAATAGTCATAGAAATTGCTACAAGATTTCTTAATGCTTTTGTGATTTCTTTAAATTTACCGTCTAATAAAAAGTAAGTTATCAAATTTAATGTTTTCAAGCAGCAAGCCATATATTATTCTCTTATTTCTGACCTCGAGTAAAAAACTTAAAAGTTTTTTTTTCGGGATTTTTTATCAATCATTGGAAATGCACTACAGAACTGGTTAATATCAACAATTGGAAGACCACTTTTGTATGTTCATTGAGGCGTTTGGACTGAAATATCTTTAATCCACTTGGATGGTTTTGAATACATAGTGATATGTTATTTAAACACAGCTATATCAAAACCTTCCTTTGTAAAAAATTTAAATTCTAATCATTAGGTCATCGCTGTTTTCCATAAGTAGGTCCTTATGTGAACATTTCAATTCTTTCATTTTGTCCATCGAACGCAGGGAGTAGCTTATTTCTAATTTCAATCACCTTTTTGAAGCTGTCAATAGTAACATGAGTTTTCACTGGATTGGTTTCCAAAGTCCTGAGTTAAATATTTTTGGAACGCCACAGTATATTTTCGAAGCATTCCAGAATATTTTGTATATTAGTGAAAACTGTTCGTATTTTCCAGGTTTGAAAATGCCATTTAGTTTGTGAGGGTTGAGGTATTTTATATTGCATAAATGCTCTAAGGCCACTCGCCTGTCTGGAGAGTGGAAGAAAAAGGCGGAACTTCCATTTAAATTGACAGAAATATTCCCAAAATCATTATATTAAAACCAGCTTGTTCGAGCAATATATTTAATTGGTGAGCGTAAAAATAAATATAATGGGCATTTTTAAATATTTCTTTGATTTTAACATTTACACCTCCATCACGTCCACGCATAGCTGAAGCTTAATCGTATGTTCGCGCGATAAGTTTATCTGAATCTTTTTATAAAATCAGATCAAGCTGCTGCAAAATACATTGTGAAAAACCATCTGCGTCTTGTTTTTCTGGGTTTCAAAAGCCCCAAAATAGTTTGCGTACGGGCCATTTAATTCATACCAAAAAACAAAATCTGTTTGAGTTGTTGCGAATACGTCAGTAATTTTGTTCACCATGAGAGATAAAAATGAGGTGTACTTAATCTCTTTTACAATATATTCTTGGTACTCATCAAGCATGTATTAAAAAATCTCATTTTGTACAGTCTTAGAGATCCCTCTGTAAAAATAGTCTTTTTCCACATGTCTTTTAAAAGCAGTATCGATTTTTTCTTATATAATCTACCAACTCCAAAAATAGGCCTTTATTACTAGAGCCTTCTTTTACGTTTTGACTACGAATAGGCATATTACACTTACCCCCAAATTTTAAAACGCCCCTCACTCTAGAAAGAATCTCTCAATTTTTCTCCACCCTTTAATTGTGTTTGTGAGTATTTTACGCTTATTCTATAATCAAATTAGTGGAAATATTTGTTTTTCTTAGCAGCTGAGACCTGATGAATTTTTAAAAAATAATTTTAGAGTTTTCACGCTTATTAATTTTCAAATGAAGGTGATTAAGTTTACGAACATCACCTTTTGTCCAAATGTCATCACCACCAAATAACAAGCTCACAAAACAAAATAAAGAGCTACTTTCTTCATACGCACATATTAAAGGCCTTTTATCGAATAATTTACTATAAAGACAACTGCATAAATTCTCCTCTTTGTTTTTTTTACTTTTCATTTATACCTGACTTAAGCTCAAATCATACACTGATCTTGCATTGTTTTTATTTTCAAATTTTTCTTCTAATAATAAAGAACCAAAATTAAGTTTTTTAATATCGGAAACTTTCATTTTCAATCAATTAATCGAGAACCTAAGTGAAAACAGGTAGCGTCGCAATTTTTACTATACAAGAGACGACTGACTGCAGTGTGTATCACGGTTGATCACTTTAACTCAGCCCAAATTACGTGCTAGGTGAGCACTGAGATAATAACATTGACGTCAGGTTGGTATGGCACCTTACGACCCTGTGATGCATGAAGAGCTTGGGGCGTTGGAACAGTCAGCCACAGATAACATGTTGGTAAGAATTTCAAAACATATTTTATTTCTTCTTTTGCTTTCTTTTGCAGGGAGGGTGGCATCCCAGATCCCTCCCTCACTATCCGCCACTGTTCAGAACAAATTTAGTTTTCAGAAGTTGTTTCCACTTCTTATTCTTACCATTCAATGTTTGTACCTTTCAATTAATATATTAAACGCATTCAGGTCCTGGAAGTAAAAAGTATAAGCCTTCAGTACGTAGAGCCAGCGCCTTTTAAAGCTGGAAAGGAAAAGGATATTAAGGCACTACAGTCAAAAACTAATAATGAGTGAGAAAAAGTCATAGGTGGAAAGTGTGGAAGATGTACTGTATAAAATTAAACAAAATAATATACAATATTTATTTTTAGAAATAACTATACATCTAGAAACACATTTTTCTGTTTGAAATATTCCCAGAACATTGAAGAACAGCTGTTTTGTTTATTATTGATATTAAACAATAATTAGTGAAAATAATTACATTATAATATGTATTTCAATTAAACTATGATGCATTAATATATTTTAATTTTCCTTTAATTTGTGTTCTACAGAAAAAGGGCTTATAGGCCTACCACAATTTAGTTTATTATTGATTATGTTTGAAATAGTTTTGATATAGTAAGGACATTTTAAAACAGAATAAAAATATGCTTAACAGAGTAAAACTAAGATTTAAACTAACATCAAACTAGAGAGTAAAGAATTCATGATATTTTAAATATTCAAACGTGTTTTTATGTGAAACAATATTACTTCCATGTGCTCCTTTTACAGAGAGCTTCTATCTTATGTATGGTTGAAGACGCATTTAGTTATTATATTCTTTATATTTTCAAAAAAAGAATAATGAACTCAACTACTTCAGTGACCGCATGGCTTAAAGCGCTACTCTAACAATATACAAGACTGCAAACAATGGGGATATCGTGGTTCGATCCTTGTCGAGCATACTGAGGGTGATTTTACTTAAATGTTTATCCACTATCTTTCACGCAAATGCAGTTACACTACCTCTAAATTCAACCTTACTCATCTCTAACCCATTAGGGTAAAGAATATATAAGCATATTTCCCGAATGAGTAGTAAGATGCGATGCTAAAAAATAAAATGAACTCTCTCCCCACCCACCCTCTCTCTCCTCCTCTCTCAACATAATATTGACGAATCAAGTGCCATTCAGCCGCGATGTATGTTTACTGCTTACACCCAGTTGTATTAGACACTGCTTTGCCTACTGATAAGATAATGTGATGATATGTAACTTAACCGGTTCCCGGAAAAACTAAGAAGTGAAAAAAACAAGTTCCATCTTGACTAAATGATTACTTTTTAAATTCACTTCAGTAATGTAAACATTTAATTATAAACCTTTGTGTTTTATCTATGAATTGTAAACTGTACGCAATTCATTGTTTATTTCTAGCTAAGCACTAAGATTTAAATATAAACCTTTTTATATATATATATATGTGTGTGTGTGTGTGTGTGTGTGTGTGTGTGTGTGTAAACTCAAGATAAAATGATACAAAGATGTGATGTGTTACCTGTGTAATTAATATTTGCCTGATAGAACACTTTTAACTGCTAATGTGGAAACTAAGAAACAAACATTTAAACTATAAAAACAGGAAACCGTTTAATTATGTGTCTTTTACTTTTTCATATCTTGATAAATGATTGGAGGTAATGATAAAAAGTTTTGTACTCAATATTAGGATGAATTTTTACGTTTTATGTGCGTCCGAACTCTAAAATGTAGATTTTAAAATCATGTCTCTCCCAATGTCTGTCCATGGCCACAGATCTGAAACGGTTTGATGGATTTGTTTTTCAAACTTGATATCTAGAATAGCATTTGCCCACGGCTAAGCTCGCATTAAACAATGCATCAACACATTAGACAACTTCAAATGATATAAAATAATTATTATTATTTTAGAGCAGAGCTTTATGTGCGTGCGAGGATTCACGAATAAACACTGACTCACTCAGATCTACGGATGTGGTATCGAAATAAAAGTATCGATACTGTACTCATTAAAAGTATAGAAAAAAATTATCGATAACGTACTAGTATAGAAAGAAAAATATCGATAACGTACTAGTATAGAAAGAAAAATATCGATAACGTACTAGTATAGAAAGAAAAGTATCGATAACGTACTAGTATAGAAAGAAAAATATCGATAACGTATTAGTATAGAAAGAAAAAATCGATAACTCATTAGTATAGAAAGAAAAATATCGATAACGGTAAGTATCGGTATTGAAATTTTAATCTGGAAAAAGGTTTTTTATCGAGTAATAATAATTTCAGCTTTTGCATCATATTTATATTTTCATATTTATTTAAATACTGACAATTACAATGTTTTTTTAATCATTTGAAACAAATTTTAAAAGATTATTTTCCACTATACAACTTCTTAAAAAACTTCCATGATTCACTTTTGGGAGGTATCATTTTTTAAATACATTCGTCTATCAAATTTATTATTAATTACCGATAAACAAAAGAAGAATGGACGCACTGCCCAGCTTCATCTGATTAAACAACGCATATAAACTATTCTGCTTCGTTTGTTTGTGGCACCCTTAATTTGAGTGATTTCATTGAGCTCTATACAATCTTTTTTGTTTAGTTTGTGATGACCGTTCTCATTGATAAAGAAAGAAGAAGTACTGATTAGCACTCACCCCATCTGGTATCAGGCTGTATTGATAAATAAAGATAAAATAACAGCTGTTAATTATGATGAACTAAACTATATTGAATGCTATATTTGCTTCTTGCTTGACATGCACAAAATTAGTGAGAGTTCCTTCACTGTCCACCTTAATAAACATTAAATCCTAGCATGAGTAAATATGACCAAAAAAGATATTGTTTCTTTCGATACTGATCCAATACCGGAGTGTAAGTACTGATCAGTAATAGTATCGGAAAAAAAGTATCGAACGGAAAATATTGATATTAGTAAAGTATCGATACTTTTTTCAAATCTCTACATATCCCCTTCAGCTCCATAGCCCTGCTCATATCTCTTGCCATCTTCTGTACCCTCAATATCAGTCATGATGAATGTTTTCACTGTTTACACCCTTTTTTTTTTCAACATTACGTTGCCCGCTGATGAAATAGGGCAAGCCCGAATTGCGCCAGTAATTAAGGGATTTAAAAATGTTCACCTAGCCCGGACCCGAATTGCGCCAAGTCTAATTCAGGTGAACGAGGGGGGATGAAATAAACAAACACCAACACAAACAAGCTCTCACCACGTTTTGTTTTCCCTTCCTTAGATAAAAGAATGTAAAAACGCCCTAAGAGCCCCCAACAAGATCTGTATTAGCTTTTCTGACATAAGTCTGGCCAGTATTAACAAATTATCTCGGCAAAGGTAACTGTACAGATGTGTAATTGTTTTATTTTTGTTTGGGTTTTGTATGGACCGTGATATTAGCGATAATTATTGATATGGAAAGGATTTATAGTGAAAGAGGGAAATATCTGATTGTCTATAGTAATTATACGTATCAACAGGTGAATCAATTGAATTTGACGAGGGAAGAGAGGTGGAGATGCACTAAAAAGGACTGTAAGGCCAAAATATTCACGCTTGATGGAGGAAATATTTTCTCGCGGATTGAAAATCAACACAACCACGAATCACTACTAGATCAAGAGTAGAACAGAAAATCCATCAGCAACGCAGTTAAGAGGAAAGCTGAGGCGATTGACGTAAGGCCTTTAAAGTTGATCGACAAAGAGGTGCCTACAGAGAAAAAGCTATAAAAACATTGACCCGCAAGGATATGAAATGTTTCAGGAATAACAAACTGCCAAATTTGCCTAAATCTTCCGACGAAATTCAATTCGCCTTAGATTCAATTGAATTAAATAATACTCTAGACGAAAACTTTTTGTTAAAAAACTAAAAAGAGAAGGGGGTTGTGATGTTTTCTTGAAAAAGACAAGAAAAAGCAGAGCTACATTGACGCTATGAGAATCCTAAAGGACGAGTGCGAGAAGAGACAACTTCACCTTCAACCTTTACACATTGTGATGGATTTCAAGCAAGCACTCCATGAGTGCATCGTGTCAACATTTCCACAAACCAAGATAGTAGGCTGTCGATCTCATTTGGTGCAAGCATAGTAAGCGAAACAATTTTATTTTACAACTTTACATAAATACTGCTATAATTTTTGACTTTATTATTATACTTTTCACTGTTAATTTTTTTTTTTACGTTTTACTTCTTGTTTGAGTTATATCTTTATGTGCTTATTATAATATTGGACTTTGGGATAAGATAGGTTGAATGTAGAGAAAGGGAATCCGAATTTGCCTGGAGGGAGAGTGGAAAACTGTTTAGGAAAAAACCACCTTCAGTTCACTCGACCAGGATTTGAACTCCAACTACCCAATCATTGGCTTAAGTAATTTGGTTCAAAGTGTATATCTGGGGAGTTTTTTAAATGATGAACAGAATTTTATAATTGATCTTAAAAAAAATTGAATAGTGGGCAGTTTACTAATGACTAATTTTAAAAGAATTTGAAATTTCTCAAAAATATCTTTAACAATTTTGATTAAAACATACATCTTGTGTATATTTAAGATGATAATTAATACTGTATATTTGGTTTTGGGGGCAAAGTCCTATTAGGGGTAGTTTACTGATGACTAGTTTTAAAAAATTAAAAATATTTTGAAATTATTTTTAACGATTTTGTTAATATATAGATTAAGCTCTGTGAGGTATGTGACCCTCAAAAATACTTTGTATGACTTTTTTTTATTTATTTGTTATTATTATATTATAATTTAGCTTACATTTAGCTATTATTGACAATGTTTTTAGTATGGAAATTTTACTCTGATGTTATAATGTTAGATTTTGTTTTATATGGTTAAATATAGTTAATTAAATAATATTTTTTGACTTGTGTCCTTCTTACCGCCAGCTAAAGCATTAATAATTGTTTACATTCACAGTTGGCGCAATTCGGGTCCGGTCTGGGGGGGCACTTTTAAGCTCTTGGCGCAATTCGGGTCCAAGCTAGGTGGATTGGCGCAATTCGGGCAAGCCCATGAAATAACATAACTAAGATTCCCTGAAAAATAAGGAGTACAACATAAGGTCGAACCAATTAGTACTTTTTTGAGTTTACTGAAAACAAATAGGCATACAAATACTCTAAATATGAGCTAGTTCGTATTATTATCGTCTATACTACCCATAAAAAAAGGAAAAATCCACAAAATTCGAAATTGTGCACACATCCCTTAGACGTTTATTATATTTATAGCTTTACTATCCAAGAAACAAAAATAAGGTAAATTGAAAGAAGATGTTTAGATTTACCATTAAATAGACCAAACCAATTAAACACAATACACGCAAAACTATAAAATAGCTTTAAAATATCTAAATTTAAGATACAAATGTAAGTACGCTAACAATTGTTCTCTTACATGAACACATTGTTTCGATGAACAACAAAATAAATAGTTTTGATTTACTATTAAAGAAACAAATCTAAATAAATCTAATTTATAGGCAAAACCATAAAATAGCTGGAAAAATACCTAAATTTAAGAGGCAGAACCAACCAAACTAAGTGTCACTGTTACGTGGAGAAACTGTTGCAGTGAAAAACAAAACATATATTTATATATATAATATAATATAATATAATATAATATAATATAATATAATATAATATAATATAATATAATATAATATAATATAATATAATATAATATAATATAATATAATATAATATAATATAATATAATATAATATAATATAATATAATATAATATAACATATTATATTATTTTATACTATCTAATAATCGACTTTATTCACTACATTTCACTATAAATAGTTGTTTTCTAATTATGAATTTAGCACTGTGTGCTAAACATTGTTTAGTTTTAACTAAGCACTAGGCATGTATATAAACCAAAGATCAAAGGACGGGTGACAGTTTATTTATGTGTATTTTTTATTTGTAAAAGAAACGCGATAATAATTTATACCATCTAATATGAATTAATAAAATTACAGTAAACATCAAAACACTCGTTACCAAGTAGATTTATGATAATAATATGTTTGTTGATATTTCCAGACCTCTTGTTGCTAAGGAGACTTAAAAATAAGATTCTTTATAATAAAAATTAATATATTTGTCTTGTTACAAAGTTAAAACACAAATGTAATGACACAAAAATATGGTTTTGTTCGACACTGCTTCACTATCTGATGAGATATCTTGATAGTATATAGCTTACTATACCCTGTTTTCTTAAATTTGAGGAGTAAAACAGAAACAGGCATACCTTAATCCACTGAGTAATTTTTGAGTTTGCTGAAGACGTAGGAAAAAACAAATAGAATTTAACGTGCAAACAGTTTTATAGCTATATTCTAATCTATACCCAGTAAATTATAAACTCCACAAAAATTCAAATAAACAGACTGACCTAAGAGTTTTATTAAACGTATAGAGTGTATTTTTATATAATTATCTTCAAATGTTTATTGTTAATTTTATTCCGAGGCTTATTGTTTACCAAACCTCAATACATGGTCCAACTTAATTAATCAGATAATTTTGACAGTGTTTGGGTGATATTCTCATTTTTAATATATATATTACATTTGTATCCTACTCATATTTTTAGTTATATTGATTTTAATTTGTAGAAAGGAGAAATAAGAAATTATTATTACAAGGAACGTCCTTGGTAGAACGACAATTGATTGATTGTAACGCTTCTCTAGTCAATTAAACAAAATAAGTTATGAATATAAGGAATTACTTGTGATGAGATAATTACATATGAAATATATTAAAATTAAATTATATATGAAACATATTAAGATTAAAATTAAAATATATCTAATAACATAGTACACAAAGTTAAAATAAGTGTTTATAATATTATTAAGAATGTTATCTGGGTCAAAAGGTTTAAAATGCTGTGTTAACAATCTAAAAGATTAATTACAAAATTTTTGCAAAACAGATTTGTCATCCAGATAAATATTTATAGCTATGATATGTTGAATAATATAAGTTGTTTATATATAAGATATTGGATGTTATAAAAGAAGTGTAGACGAAATTGTTAATTTGAAAAATGCTAGCTATAATATTACTTGAAAGAGTGAATTAAAGAGACGTTCCTTATCTGACTTTTTGATTCCACTCCTTAAAAGCTTGTTACGCCTGTAGGCTGGGTGACGTGACGACATGTTACGGCGCATTACGCCATCCTCAGGTCTGAGACAAAACCAATGCGAGATATTAAGTATTGAATTAGAAAAATTGTATCCAAAAGATTTAGAGACTCGACTAAAATTTAGAAACGTAAAGACACTGGCCAAAGACTGACATAGAAATAATCAATAGTAGAATTATATCAATCAATTATATTCATAACTTATATTGTTTAATTGACTAGAGAAGTGTAACAATCAATCAATTGTCGTTCTACCAAGGACGTTCCTTGTAATACTAACTACTCATATTTGGTATCATGAATATTTATGAAAAATGTATTTCGTTAATGTAGTCCGTGCAGTTTACGCAATTTTCATAAATATTGAGATAGCTCTGTATTTAACCTCGATATTGGAATACAAAATGGAAATAAGTCTGACTACCAAAGTACGAAAATATGGTAAATTTTCGAGTATTGAATATTGAACGAGTCAACTTTTCGTAGAAATGAAAGGTAATTTATTTTGAATGATAAAATGCTAATACACAATACTGACTCTCATAAATAACTTATATAGGTTAATTCAAAAGGTTAGATCAAAACTTAAGAAGGGTATAAAAGGACTCAGGTAGAACAAATGTTGAACAGGAATCCCCGTCCACCGAAGTCATCCGAAGTCATCTGATTGAAGCATACTTTAGCAGTTGAAACAAAGCCACAACCTTGTTGTAGCCATCCACGAAGTTAAACTTTAGTAACATTTGGTCTCCGTTAGCGAGAAGCTGTAATACGATCTTTGGCCATACACCCTGGTGGTGGTTGGTTTATTTATATTATTATTTTAGCACTGCGTCTTACTACCCGTTCGGGATATACGCTTATGTGCTATAAAATCAAAGAGAAGGTTGGGTAACAGATCTAAGTCCAGTCTTGGTTATTTCCCGTTACTCCTTTTAGAAAAAAACAGCGGTTAGACGAGAACCTCACAGTCGCTAACAACACTTCGTGTTATGTCTCAACGGCTCTGTAGTCATGATTATGGTACTTAAATTACCGAAACCTGTCGGCAACATCTAAAACAGCTTTCGTCTAACCGCTGTTTTTTTCTAAAAGGAGTAACGGGAAATAACCAAGACTGGACTGAGATCTGTTACCCAACCTTCTCTTTGATTTTTCAATATTGTTTCATCCGTTAGAACATGAAGTTTAACTACCGTTGTTAAAACTTTGGATGTTGACTTGACTGTTTTTTAAAATTATTTTAAATATTTATTCACAGGGCTGTATTGTAAACTTGAGCATTATTTTTAATTTTTCGTTGTTAATAGTGTATTTCTTAAATTGTTTGTTTATGGACCGTTTAGACATGTCGTCAAATAATGTTTTTATTCACAAACTGTGTTGACGATGTTATTTTAATATATGTTATTATATGACACTTTGTTATGAATTATAAGCACAATATAACCAGATATTTGAATGTAAAGTCATTTAATTTCATTCTTAATATTTCTCAAATTTTATCTTTTTGAATTATTAATAATATTATTTGGCGCTTATCTTGGTTTCTTATATAAGTCCTAGCTACATTCATTATCACTCCTTACTGTTTTCTAATTTAGAATGTTTTCTAAAATGATTTACTTTAATGTATCATTATAAACACACATTTGTTTATCTTGCTAATATTATTTTATTTCCTAGTCTTCACTCTTTCTGACGCCACTCAGGTGGTAGTAAAATGTATCAGTTCACTCCTTCGGACATGACTCAGGACTTCAGTGTCAGTGAAATGAATGTCCCCTCTTCGGGACGCAACTTGTACAAGGGGTGATTCTTGGGACCCAACTTGATACACCCCCATCGGAAATACTCAAAAAGCTACTACATACTTCTAATATAATAATATACTTCATCTTAAACATAGAGCTGCAGTGATTTGCGTAAAATGTCGTTCAAATGAACACGTGAAACATTTTTACATTTATATTTATTCAGATCAAAATATAAGGTTGTTTATGATATAGAGTGCTGTTGGTATTTCTCATCTGTATTTTTAGGTAAGCTATAATTTTAAATAACAAACTACCAAATATATATTGCTTGAAATCAAAGGTGTATTGCGTCTCAACGCTACAAAAGTCCTTTAAATGGCCAAATTTCTAGACACAACTCATTAGATTGCACCAATTTATTGTCTAAATTAAATCTGAAACAATCAATATATTTATTAATATATTCTCAGTTTTTTATTATATAGTATATCATAGACTATATTTATAGACCCAGGAAAGAAAAATATTCTGTGAGGCGAAGGAGGAGATAGAAGACAGAGTGCATTGGCGGTCTAAATTTACTGATCAAAAAATGGACATGTCACAAGACTTAATGCATAGTAGTAGTAATAATAATAATCACCATTTATTTTCAATAATAAATTTTAAACATGCTAACTTAACAAATTTAGTAGATTTTATGGAAATTGGGAAAATGTATTCAAAGATATTATCCATCCACAAATTAATTATTAAAGTAGGCACCTCCAGTAATAAAAAAATCTTGAAAATAACGTGATTATTTTAAATAATAAAATTATCGTCTTATGACATCCAAGCCCTCCTTCCATCATAAAACATGAATGAGTATAAATTTTTAATTTATAAAACATTTTTTATTCAAAAACTAAATACATGTGTATTACTAAACTTTATATAACAATATAATTGTTAGATACATTTCAAATACATCAAAATTTTAAATATGGCACTAAAATTTTTTCAGCTTAAAATATAAAACTGAAGTTTACTATCTATTACGATATTCAATCCGCTGTTGGCCTGGGTCAATTACATAACAAGTTCATCTACATAGGTTAGAGTCAGTTGATTGTGAAAGATAAATGAATCTTGCAAGTAGATATTTGCAAGAGTGGACAAAGCTGAAACCATTTCATCTCATGCAGAGTGGACAGAGAGGAGGGCGCAGGCGTCTTGTTACATGCGAGCATTTCTGTTCTGCTTTTTTTAATTTTTTGTATGGACGTGGGAATCCGTAAAGAGTCAACTTATTTCTACCTTGAAAGGAAACATTATTATCTTCTTTTTATTTACACTACTGTGAAACTAATAAGATAGGGCCATAGTGTTATCAGTCAAGGCAACACCGCTACCTTTCAGGGTCACCTGAGTGTATAAAGATGTGTTCATTAAAATAGTATATTATTAGTGGTCACATCCTTAGTGTATTATTGATGGCTCTTTTTACTATGCTACCTTTTGATTCTATTGAATGTTAAAGGCATGGAATCCTCTGTTGTCATCATCATACCAGTTTTGTCCACGACCAGTGGAATCTTAGTTTGTTGGCAAGGCCGGACTTCAAACTTGGAGAGAAGGTGGACTAAGCCCGTCTTGACCTTCATAAGGCCAAGCCTCATACCTAGAAAAAGTAATACAAATTAAATAAAAACAAGCCAGGCACCATTTGAAAAATTTCGAAAAGAAAGTGTCTAAGCTACATTTCAAAAAAACAACCTAATTGTCTTATATTGATAGATTTTGATTCAAAATCAGTAAGTACAGTGCGTGGACAAAGGAATATTTCTCATATTACAGATTGTAGAGATGTCTGGGTTTGATTACCAACCAAGGCAGATTTTAATAGATTAATTCCCACCATTACAAGTTGCCAATGAAAGTAAACTTTCTTTAATCTATCCATTACTCATCCTTAATCTATTAGTACAATTAAACATGTATAGCCCAGACACGTTTGAAAAAGATATGAGAAATATTGAAAGTTAGAAAAAATAATAGTTATTTTTTTAAGGTTGGAATACTTGTTAAATTCTAAAACATAATATGCATTTTTGTAACGTTTATGGGACAGATCCACATGCCACCCTTTTAATTACTCTTCTGACTTCAAATACCAACCTAGTTTTAAATGATGTGTAGTTAAATATTATTTTAATAACTACAAATATATTAATATGAATGCACATAATGCTATTTGTGGGTACATAGGGAATATTACTTTGTTTATATATAGTTTAACCCAAATAGTTATTAACTCACCTATACACTTTCTTGGCCCCTCGCCAAATGGCATATAAGCGTAGTTTGGAATGCTCTTCCGGTTTTCAAGGGTGAATCTTTCAGGGTTGAATTCATTTGGACTAGGAAAATATTTGGGATCGTTATGAAGTCCCAGCAGAGGGATGAAGACCGTGGTTCCTTTCTCCAGGATAGAGTCGGTTCCAGGAATCTTGTAATCCCTTAGAGTTCTTCTATCCAAAAACGGCAAAATTGGATATTTTCTCAGAGTTTCTGTAAGATAAATACACACATAATTATAATCTATATATTACTTTGTTTAAAAAACCCATTAGTAGATTTAACCCCATGGCCATTAAACATGAATTTACTTGGAGAAGGTGAGAGTAAAGGAACAGTGATATTCCACGCAAGCAGAACCACCCGTTTGCACATCACCAGTAATACAATCTATTGTGATATCATAGCATTCTTTCCACCAATGATGACTTTAGTAATAATAAATTGTATTGTATTTTGAAAACTTTAATTTTATATTATCTCTCTACACACTTGATATTATGTAGTATAATGTGTACATTTACAGAGGAAGCCAAGATGGGGAAATATTTTTGTAACATGACGATGGAGGTCCATCGTAACACACATCCAAATTCAGGCATAATAGTGCTTAGTGATCCTCTCCCAGTATGGGAAGCGATGCATTTGTAAAATATACAATTGGAAGATTTAGCTCCTCTCTGATTGGCCAAGAGTGTAAAGTGATCGATAAAAGCTATACACTTCAAGATAGTGATTGTGACAGAAACAGTACACTCTCCATGCTTCTAGACGAAGAATGGTTCATCTGATATGTGTGTGAAATTAAGAATTGGTTTACGGACTGGGTTCTCTAATTTAGCATCTGACCCGGTCTTTATGGTTTACGGACATGCCCCCATCATGACATCCTTTGGATCATAGTCACTCATTTATAACGTGGTTGTAGCCTGGGTACATATACACGGGGGTAGTGACGTTCTGCTGTACTGACTTTAAGACACGGTTCAATAAGTATCATCTAAATGAATAATTATATGTTTGTGTCCTATTTATGACGATCCAACCCACTGAATCTCTGGCTAGTGAAGAACCGGTGGAAGACTTAACAGTATCATACTTTCTCAAATTCATAATTTGTAAATAATAAATATATTTTGAAATAAATAACTGCTTAGGAATTAAATTATATAATAAAAATGGATTGTAAGTTTTCATCGCAACTGATTATTCATACAGGCAATGTGGATATTTATATTAATATATTTAATGTGAGATCGGTTACATTTTGAAAATTTAAATAAACTTGAGTGGCTTAGGGTAAAGAGAAGAGGAAACCATTCGTGAAAACTCCTCAGAAGCATAGGCTGGAATTCAAACCTCAACATCCACATGATATAAAAATTACAGACAATTTGAGGATAAAGTATTTTCCCTGCGTTCAATATCCTACTAAAATGGGTTATTATATCGGCATATGAAGTGTTTTCTGAGACGACTATATAACGTTTTGTCATCCCTCCAACTGTAGATAGACTCAAGAAAGAGTGTTATCTGAGACCACATGTCAAGATGTAAGTCATCTCTCTAACCATATATATAATCAGGAAGGAGTGTTATTTAAGATCACTATGTCACGTTTAGTCACCTCTCCAGCCATAGATATACTCAGGAAGGAGTGTTATTTAAGACCACTATGTCACGTTTAGCCATCTCTCCAACTACAGATAGATTCAGGAAAGAGTATTACCTGAGATCACCATATCTAGGTACGTCATCTCCCCAAGGGAATCATGGGTTACTTCTCCACCATGTTTGTTAAGGACGCCGATGATCTCTTTCTGAAGTCTGGTCTGCAAGTTCGGGTGGGTTGCCAGCTCGTACAGGGCGAAGGCCATGGTGTTAGCTGTCGTGTGATACCCAGCGAGTAGAAAACTATGTGCTTGAGCCGCGTAGTCGTCATCTTCCAGTTCTGAACAAAATGTATGCATGTAATAAACATTACTTAAGTTTAATATAGTTTGAAAGCACTCGGGGATTCCCCCATAACTTAGATACAGTTACTATAAGATCAACTATTCCAAAGTTTGAACTACAGTTGTTTAGTCGTAGGGAAATATAAATTGTAACCTTTATTCGAGAACAAAGGAATTTAACCTTTCCTTTTCCTCCCCTCTTATATTCTCCATAATTATAAAATAGCTTCTAAAGAAATACGGATTTCAAAATATTTTCTGGTGAGAGCCCTTCTAAACTACTTATAGGGCTATCCAAATTAAATTAAAAAAACATTTTAGGGAGTACCCCTTTGAATATCTTAGAGAGTCCACTCATTTTTAGAAACAATTTGAGGGAAGATAGTTTTAAATATCTTGCAAAAGCATTTAGATTTAAAAAATATATTTTTTGAGGACCACTCTAAATATCTTCTAATGGCATCCCAAACTTTATATCTATGAAGAAGGACCACTCCAAATAACTTCTAGACCGGTAAAAGAAAGATGTCCTGATTAAAGGACCACTGCATTTAGGGGCGTAAATCGCTAAAATTATTTCGTAATCGTACCTCTGAGCCCCCCTTGGCTTAGGTAGCAAATTTCATCAAAATATGTATTTAATTAGTCCCCCTCTCTCAAACACATATAACGTTCCTTCGCCAAGAATACAAATTTATCTTCATAAAACCTTTAGCCAATCGTCTTCAATATATCTATAGGTATTAGTGGTGCAACGTCTTAAAATTATCCAAGTTGAACACTTCAGATAAGTCGGTAGTTTGCTTGGTCCATTTGGGTCCACGTTTATTCCTAGTGTGGTGGAAAATGCATCCCTCTGAATTACTACTTATTTTAATCAAATCGTAGATTGATCAGCGAGGGTCTTGTGTCGGAGCAAGTATATGAAGGTAGGGTGTGTGGATCAGAAGGCAGGGGTAGGCAATGTAACACTTGGCTAGATGTGGTAGAAGAATGTGTGAAAAAGAGAAACATTAAGAGTTTTAAGAATAAAATAACATGCATGGCTTGGTGTATGCATGTTGAAGCGAAAGAAGTAAATAAGGATAGGGAGAAATTAGTGTAGATGGATTAAGTACAAAGTTATTTTTTTATCTATATTCACAGCGTCTTGCCTGCCCCTTAAGGGAAGGGTGTGATCACTTGTATGTATGTATGTATTGTATGTATGTATGTATGTATGTATGTATGTATGTATGTATGTATGTATGTATGTATGTATGTATGTATTTATGTAAGTATGTATGTTTGTATATATGTATGTATATATGTATATATATATGTATATATGTGTGTATGTGTGTATGTGAGTATGTGTGTGTGTACCATAGCTATAATAAAAGAGATTAGATTTAAATTCTGAGTCTATATAATATAATATTTTTCTCAAGTACGTTTGGTATGGTTATTATAACTTATTATAGTGAGTAAAGAAACAGTTGCATTCTACTCGAGAAATGTTCTCTTAAAGTAACCTAACACAGACCCATGGTAGTCCATGATGGTTTGTAGACAAATACCACTTAACAATTTTGCTGTCGATACATGTCTGTTAAAATAGATAAATTGATGGCGATACTTGTATGTTGAGATAGATAAATGGATGGTGATACTTGTATGTTAAAATAGATAAATGAATTTCGATACTTGTATGTTGAAATAGAAAAATGTAGGCTAATACACGTATCTTGAAATTGTAAAATAGGTGTCGATACATATCTGTTGAGATAGTTACACGGTATTGATACATGTCTTTTGGGGTGGTTGAAGGTATCTTTACATGCCTTTTGAGGTAGTTGAATGTGTCTATGCATATATGTTGAGATAGTCAAATGGGTGTCGATACACGCTTGATGAAATAGTCGAATGACTGTCGACACATGCATAATGATTTAGTCAAATGGGTGTAGAAACATACCCGACTAGTTAGTCAAATTTGTCATGATACATTACCTTCGATATGGTCAAACATTCATGCCTATTGAGTAAATTAAATGACTTTTGATTCATAAAGTTAGATTTTGGACCTCGATAAAACTTTCATATTTCCTCCACGTAAACAGTAACAAATATAACCATGATACTTACTGACATCTAACACGTTATTTTTGTTGGTCATATCCCTGCTATCTTGTTGATCAGCAGCCTCGGTACCATGGTTTTTGGTTTCCTCTAGAACTTCCCCACCTTTCCTAAGTTTCATCAGTAGATGGACAAAGTCTTCGCGGACAAGTCCTGTCTCCTCCCTGTGGGCAACGACGTCCCACAGAGTCTTTCGGACAAAGTCGTCGACATGGTCGTTAGTTAATTTTAATTTAAGATATTTTACTGCCCATGGGAGGAAAAAGGCTATAGTTGTTTTAATTAAATCAATTGTTGTCAATTCAAAGATCTGCCTCAGAATCTCATGAAACTCTGCTTTGCGATCAACTATAGCGTTTGCGTTCACACCGAACGCACAGGAAGCGAGCACGTCGATTGTGTAGCCAGCCGTTATTTCTTTGACTGGTATAGTATTCCCTGTGAACAAATGTAAACAAAGTAACTGAAGAGCCTGTATCACCACCTGGATAGTACGTAACTTAGATAGGTAATATAGTTCGTATCAGTCGTAGCTACGTAGTGTAGTCTACTGAAACATATTACAAAAGATATAATTGAGACCAGTGAAAAACTTTGTATGTTATTTTAAAAAGTAAAATATTTTAAAATAAAAAATCTTATAAATATAATTATCTCAATCTCACTTTAATCAAATAAATAATGCATAAAACCACACTACAATATGTTTTCTTGTTCAATCCATATCTTGAACCTAAAAATTCTGTTAATCTTTCGTGAGATGAGCTATTAAGGACACCGTCTAACTGAAGGAACGAGATCTCAAACTGAAATATTTTTCAGACTAATGACAGTTTTGATGTTTCAAAGGCACAGTATAACTTTAAGTAAATCACAATTTTTTGTGTGTGTGTTTACTGAAAGTTACTACACGTTTGGACCATCCGTATATATACACTATGGATAAGAAAGTTGAGTCTTAAGGATAAATATAGTCCATAGAAAATTATTAGGAGAAGATTTAAAAGAAAAACATCATCAAATACCCGATCGAGGTCTAAGCCTCGACCTCCCCAATCACTAGCTAGTCAATCTTTTGTGAAAGTGAAGCCCTAGACAATTTTTAATTTTTTATTTGTGGCTATTACGCTATTGACTGCTTTTGTGTCTACACTTTACTAGACGCAATTATTATTACTATTATTATTATTATTATTATTATTATTATTATTATTATTATTATTATAAATATTGATACATGCAAGAGTTTGAGTATCTTTCTATTTATCTGTCATGAGCCATAAGTGATATCTATTATATGCAGAGCTATGAAAGTTAGAAATTGGTGGCCCCTGTACACGAAAATATACACCTTGAAGATGAAATTTTAAATTAAGATTTAATTTTTTTAATTAATTAAAACTGGGTTGTAAGCAATAAAATGAAGATTTTTTTCCCTTTCTGTTTGAAACAAAGAAAAGCGTTACCTGGGCAAACCCAGCAATCAATTACGTGGTTACCCCGAGCAACGCCAGGTACTTCTGATTGTTTGTAGTATATTAGCGCAGGTGTGTGTTTGTGTGTGCATGAGTGCATGCCTGTTTTAAAGAACATACCTTTAAGTGACTGTTGCTCTACAAACTCAGCCAACTCCAATGCTTTTGCGTCCACCAAATAAAACATGTTTTTGATTTTGTTGGAGCTGAACGTCGGTGTCAGTTTCATCCTGATGTACCTCCACTTTTTTCCTCTCTGTCCAATGATACCTTTGGCATTTAACGGATCGATTTTCTCATCCATGGAGCTACTTCTGTCCATAAACACGTCAAAGTCCTTCACCAAGATATTCTTGATCAGGTCCAAATCTCTGAACACCATCGCGGGCCTATCGACTGAGAACAGCCCGAAATATGGTTGGCCAGCGTGCCTCTCATACTCTTTCATTAGAACACCTCCAAGAGAGTCGCGTTGGAGAAATATGTCCTTCATATTGCCGAACAATGGCAAAGGTTTTGTGAAAGGTACGCCTCTTTTCTTCCAGTAATTGAAATTTCGTGTGAAATATAGATATAGTGCAATGGTGCTCGCAATAGAAAGCAGGAGTAGGTCCGCAATCATATAATCGGATATGATGGCCATTTTGGAAGGAAGTTGCTGTCAACTGAAATTAAGACAGAACTACAGTTATTACATACATACATACATACATACATACATACATACATACATACATACATACATACATACATACATACATACATACATACATACAACTAATCACATAATTAATCACATAGTTCCCTTATGGGGTAGGAACATAAACTTCAATTAGCTCAAAAAACAACTTCGTACTTCTATTCTCAATTTCTTCACACTTTATTCACACTTTCCTGTCCCAGCATACTCCATTTGCTTCAACAATATCCATACACCGAGTAATACACTTATTGTCCTTAAAGTTCAATTGTTCTTCACTAATGTTGAGCAGCACTCACATTATGTAGCCATCTATTTTATATATATATATATATATATATAAACAAACAATAATGTGATAGTAAATATTATGTAATGACTTAATATATAAAGTGATGGTTTAGTACGTATATTTAAATACACAGTGTATAATTATTAAACTCTATGGTATATACATACACTATATATATTTGCATTACGTCTAAGTACATCTACGGAATAATGCATTTGATTATAATATAAAGATAGAGATGGGTAGGTTTAATTTAAGGTAAATGTGACCGCATTTTAGTGGAAGGAGATTGATAAACCATTATGGGAAATGTATGCTCATTACACTGATCCAAGATTCAAACCCCGACTTAACTATAATCAGTAAGCCAGACAAGAAGAGTTTGACTTGCAGTACTAATGAGGCTTCAATCAGGCTTTAACGTTGTGATTTATTATTGTATTATTAATTATAGCCTATATAATTATACATATTTGTGTCAAAAACTATGTAAGATTCTAAGATTATAATGTTAAATTAATGTGTAACATAAAGCAGCTCTATACATCCTTTTTAAAAGCTAACAGAATGTCTAAACAAAAATATTGTTAAGAACTACGCTTATGATGTTGCAAATAATTTAAATAAGTAGTAGTAAGCGTCATGAACTTGGAGCATCTTATTAATACATGTACTTGGGATTTAATTGTAATTTATCTACCAACAAAACAAAAAGGATACTATAATATTTACTGTACACAATTACTACTGTGTCTACTTTTATATTTAAATCAAAATTCTGACCAGGCAGGTACAGTTATTTGTTTTCAAAAATGATTGACCGTTTGAAGCCAGATTCTGTTTTAGCTTTACTATTTGCCATTTTATTAGTTTATTTATTTTAGCACCACGTTTATAGGGTTTATACGCTCAAGTACTAGTTACGCAAGTGAATTAGGAATTGGGAATTTTGAATGTAGAGGAAGTGAACCCACACTTCATGGAGAAAGGTGTAAAACCATTTAGGAAAACCACTCCAGTTCACCCGACCAAGATTCGAACCTCAATCTTCCCGTTCTCAGCAGACTATCTCAACATGAAACTAGCGCGTTAAATAACTACGCCTCTAAGGCGGGTAGGGATTTCATTCGTCTGTTCAGATATTTACCCCACGATAGCTGTCTAAGCCGCTGATCAATTTAAACGTAAACAATATAATTGAGTAACTTTGATGTAGTTTATAAAATTTCGACAAATATTCTGAGATTTTTGTCTTAAGCCACGTGAACATTGGTTACTTCTTATAAATATAATCTACTATTGAATGTCATAACAATTTGTTTTCTGTCTAGTTTGATAACCAAATAAAATAAATAGTACGGTGCACCACACAGATTTTTCCTCTCCCTTACATAAAAATAGAGACATTTAAAAAATACCAGTAACATAATAAATACGTTGTTGCAGAAACATCATTGATCAAAAATTGTATGACACTATTGCATAGATTTTTCATATTGTTTATTAAAAATTGGAAGAAAATGTTCAAAAATAGGTTCTTAGCAAACCAGCTTTAAGTAAGTTTTCCTCGAAAAAAGAAACACATCATCCTGCTAATACTAATAAACACTCGTTATGTATAAACTTTAAGCCAAATTGTCCAAATATTTCCAGCAAATTTCAAACTTTCAATAAGTTATATATAAACTAACTTAAATTTATTTTTAGTTTATAAAAATAGAAGTTTATTCTGATTTATCACGAAACAATCCCCATATATTGATTTGAGATCAATATTCAAGATCTATTTTTAAAATATCAAATTTTCTACCATTGATCATGAGTAAACTGACCTTGGTTAATTTAGTTTAGAAAAACAAACATCTAAAATAGTCCACCGATACAAATTTTGAACAGAATCGTTTAAGCTAGTTTCAAAAAATTTTAAATCTTACAAAAATCAATCATCAGTAAAATATTATAAAATAATGTTTTCTATAAAAATAATTATATGAAATTGTTTAGAGTGTAAACTATTTATATATACCCCTTTAGAGCCTTTTAATATACTTAGGATTTTCAGCTTTCACTTCCAGGCTTATTTCCTTATATATACTATACAACATCTGGATAACAAGTTTTAACAAATTTATCTAACCTTTTCATATCTGTGGCCAGGGACAGAGAGATAAAATAGTAACATACAGAATTGTAGAATCCACTTTTACTTTCTCTCAACACCTCGGAGAGAAAGTATTGTGATTGTCAAAAAATTTGAACTCAAGATTTTGATAAATGTCAACGTTTCATTATCCAGTGAAAAAAAATAATATTTTTGCAATGTCGTCTGTCTGTCTATCCATCTGTCTGAGCTATAACCCAATATATATACTTTTTAATTCAGGTCTTTGAAAATGAATTTGACTACTATGCTCTTTGTTGGACAAAGATATTTATTTTTTCTCTGTATTTCTGTAACAGTGTTCCTAGTTCCTAATGTCATTGAGTATGTAACAGTGTATATTATTTAATTTATGATATTTGGTGTAGTGTTTCTACAACAATGTATAGACTTATTATTTCGTTTCACAAATCTAACGAGTTTTTAGTAAATGACTATTTTAAGAAAAAACTGGGAAAAAATAGAATAGTGTGCACTGTAATTTTTTTTTGTAATGCTAAGCAATAACCGTGTATATAAACATAATTTAATCAAAACCGTTAAGGCTGATATTTAGGAAATCGATAATTTCTTCTTTTTGGCCTTCTGTAAACTACTCTTAATTTTATGAATGGATATATAAAAAAAAAACTTTGTGGGAATTTTATAAAAACCCTATATATCAAGTTTGGTGAAATGATTTTTGTTCTATAACGAGATACAAACACACAGACAGACAAATAGATGGCAATTCAAAAACCACTCTTTCGGTTTCAAGGTGTCATGTAACGTCTTAACTTATTAAAATTTCATGTTCAATAGTTTTGGGTGATCACAAGTAGGCCTACTTCTCTTTCCAAAGGGTCAAGAAGAGGTAAATATAAACTTCAGTTCCAATGAGAAATAATAGGAGATACTTCAACTGGAAATTAAAAGTTAGATCTTAAGACTCTATACATAATTAGAGCGTGTAGGGAGCGGTTCCTACGCTTCACAGAACAACTAGAATGCTAAGCGTGGACGAGGATCTATTTGTGTGAGGGAAAGGCAAACAAAAATAATAAATATATATGTATTTATATAGTTTACGGAATTGACTTCCACCAACCAAACTTTCCTATAAATATTCTATGTTGGATGTACCTATAAGCTATTTGGAGTGGTCCTCCTAACCAATTTTTGAAAACTAAACATTTTATAAGATATTTGGAGTATTCTTCCCGAGAAATTATTTGAAAATCAGATGCTTCTAGAAGCTTTTTGGAATTGTCTTAGTGGAGAACATTTTTGGAAATTTTTATTTTAATAGTCCTTACTTTAAATTAAATTGTGTATATATATATATATATACATTAAGAAGCTATTTACAGTACTCCTCTAGAAAATTCCTAAATTGGGGTGGCCCTCAAATTTATTTAGTGTAATCCTCACTTCAATTATTTCTGACAGTGTGGTGTCTCTAGAAGCTAGGTATTTGAAATGGTGTCTTAGAGCAATTCTTTTAAAATAAATGGTATGCCTCTAGATTCCAATTTGAATGATCCTCAAATGCAATTTTTTTAAAACCTAATATTCTTAGAAGAAATTTGGGGTTGTCGTCACAAAAATTTTTATTTTAACTATAGTCATCTAGGATTTCTTGAGTAGTCCTTTACCGGTATTTATTTGTTTTAAATTGACAGCCTCTAGAAACCATAAGGAGTGTTAAATTTGTTAAAATTAAATGAATTTTGGGGCTATTTGCAATTAAGTGCAAGTCTTTCAGCTTCATATTAAAGAATATTAAAAGGTGTAAAATACATTTATAGGGGGCTAATTTATTCCTGAACTGAGCAATTTCCCCTCCTAAATGCCATTCCTTAGTTCCGCTGTCACTAATTTAAAATTATCCTTCCTCCATTTTTCAGAAATAATATTCTTTAAAAGGTAATTAGAATAGTCCACACTCCATTTTTTATTTTAATGCTCCTAGAAGCTATTTGGATTATGTCTTCATGCATGAAATCTTTTAAAACCATATACCTCTTGAAGATATTTAAATAGTACTCATACAGGGTTTTATTTAAAATTCCTAAAATCAATTTGAAGATTTTTTTTGAAATATGGATGCTTTTAGAAGGCATCTAGATCAATCCTTGGCTTATTTTTCTAATGCTTCTAGGTCTATAAGATGAGTGGTCTTCCTTGGCAAATTAATGCACATAGATATGATTTTTTGAGTTTAATATAATAAGTTCTCTTAGCTTCATAATCGATAATCTCATAGAATTTTAAATATATCTAGGTAGGAGGGGGGAAATTTATTCCATGTGGGAGGCAGATTCTTTCTATGAAACAATATCCCCCTGCCCCATCCAGCTCTTTTGCTACTGAAAATGTTTTTTTAACTATGTCAGTTTCGCCCTTAAGCCTTGCTCCACACAAATAGGCTTTATACTTTTATTTTAATGTAACACAGGAATAAAATCAAATTATACCAACATACAGTATACCTATTTAGTTAGAAAGGTATAAGTACTTTAAAATCGTATCAGACAGTCGTGTGTGCACAATACAAGTTTCTTATATGAACCTCATATGACATATATAAATTTACTATAGCTACTTTCAAGTACTAATACGTGAAAAAGGGTGCTCATACATGTCATGTGACAATAGCTGTCACTTTTAATAGATATGATCAATACTTATAAAATAACACTAAAACTTCTATAATAGAACAGTTTTGTCATAGCAGATATATTTATATATATTTACGTATTTTCTCAAAGTTTCTTCCTACCAATATCTAGGATATTTTTCTTACGTGCCTCATAGCCATCCCAGGGGTCCACGTTCATTGGTTTACGAAGCGATGCTCTATATATTAGTTAACATGATAATTTTAACAATTCTGTATTTACTCTAGACATTTTTATGGTCAATTACTCATTATTTTATAAAGTGGAGGTTATAGTGTGGCCTGAAATAAATCTTAATGTGACCTTACAATGTAATAATGAGATGAACAAAGCAATTTATTGAATTATGTAGTTATTAATTTTTATAAATTCCCAGTTCTTCATCATAGTAGTTACAATTTTTATTGCATGTATCTGTTGTATGATGCAGTAAAAATAATAAAAAAAACATTGAATCAATACATTATTACTACAAAACAAACACTTACAAAAACAAACCAATAAAAACAGTGCATCAATAATAGTGCAAATGTCCTACCTATAAGTGTGTTGTCCTGTGCAGCTGAAAAAATGACACTGTAATATCCTCTAGCAAACAGTTTCTATCAACTACTAGCTGTCGACTGTGCTGATATAAATTAGCTCAATCTTATTTAACTACCATCAAACATGCCTGTCAGGCCAGCGACCTTGGCCAAGATCCAACATAAAAAATTTTTAAAGATATAAAATCACTGGATCACAACTGTATTAGTATTTATTTCATAAAATATAATACAAAGTCATTGAGAAATATTTTAGTCATACTGATAATGGCCTAGACTTTGATGTCCTAAAATTTATCAAAAAATAACCGCTAAAATTATCTAGGAATTCTAAAAACATGACTTTGAATTTTTTTTAAACTGTAATAAATGTACATGACTAAATAAACACGTAACCAATGAAAAAAAAAATATATCTGCAATGAAAATCCTTTAAATTTTTTATTTAAGACATTTAACTCGCACTTTTTGAAACAGTTGATTTTATCAGAACATGCCTTATAAACTAATTTAAATTTAGAGCAGACACAACACCCAGCCCCCTGACCGTCACTACACCAACGTGAAGTGGAAACACATTTCACCAATGATAAAGGTTTGGCCATGCTGGGAATCAATCCCGGAAGCCTTAGCTCAGTCGATAGACACGCTACTGACTAATCTAAGGGAGTTGGACAATCCTTTAACAATTAATCAATCCTCGTCAGTGGCCAAATGGTCTAAGTCATCACTCTCGCAATAGACTGGACTAACTATGATAAGGGGATCAAGGTGTGAATCTTTTTAGGGTGTAGTGAAAGCGGCTTTTATAAATGGTTTTCAACTCTCTCTCTACGAAAATACTGGTACAAATGTTCTAAATTCAACCTTAATTTACTTTACATCCATTACTGTTTCCATCCTGTGGTCCAGGTAATTTTTTATTCAAGCAATATATTTTCCACTACCAGCTTGCTTGGCCTATATTAGCTTATCTTAAGGCAAGGACAGGCACAACATCCAGTCCCCGGCAGTTAATTTATCAATGTGAAAGGGCAAACCCATATTTTCATCAATGATCATTTATTTTAGCCATTCCTGGAATCGAACCTGGGACCCTTAACTCAGTAGACAGACACACTACCGACTGAGCTAAGGTGTCGGATTCTCATGCCTAACATACTGGCTTAATTATTACATAGACTTATGAGTACACTCCGAATGGATAGTGCGATACGGTGCTAAAAATAGTATCTTGTATTCTGTTCAATATAATGTTGATATACAAATATCTGTTTCATAAGTAATATCTATCTCCTCCCAACGCAACCCCTTCCAGCTCTGCAGCTTTTCAACAGGAATGTGTATTTCTTAACACACTACGATGATTCAAAGTTCATTGAATGCATTATCTTATCCTCAAGTCCACTGTTTGCTGAAAACGTTATGTTTGAGTATTTATGGCTTAAAAAATATTATTTTTCAACATTAATAGCTAAAATTAACTTAAAAATGACTAGAAGTACTCTACAACTATGCAAACGAAGAAAATATCTACTGAAAATCCAAGATGATATAAAATTAGTGAAGATTAACTTAATAAAACCACATTTTCACAACCAACAACAGAATGTATGTAATGTACTGTACATACAGTATACAATAAGAGCATTATCTGTTATGTACCACAAAAGAGATGACAGGTCATAAAATTCCGGGTCGTTCTAATGATTTCAGTTGTCAATAAGATTACTGACAAGTTTAAGATTATAATACAACAATAAACAGTTATGTAAGTGTACAAATCTGTTAAGAAACAGTCGTATCACTCTTACAAATGTGTTCTCATTAAGACATCAAGAAAAACAACATGACTGTTGTATTTGTGTATACACACATACACACAAGTCATGCTGTTTATTTGTAATATAAATACATAAATAGCTAATCCGTTGTTTGGTGTTTAGTCTGGATTACACATTTCGTATCCTTATAGTTTTAGTTCACCGTCCTTACTCTGTAAGAAACTACCGCTACCATAATATGTTTCTGTTCATAAAGTCTCAATCCGTTAAGTCTTTCCTTAAGAAATCACCTTTATCAAAACAAATAATGTCGTTTCACAAAAGTCTCGATCCGTATTAGTTAAGTGATCCACTATCCGGTAATATATTAATGTTCACACAATTTCCGATACGCAAGTTCTTATTATTATAAATAGTTTGCCACCAGAGTGACATTTTAAGGTGAACAGATTATCCATCCCCTCGGTATAATACTTTAGAAATTGTATCAACTTTAACAGTCTAACGACCATTGTTATAGATGGTTTCTATGAACTAATATTGTTAAGTAAATAAATAATATTAGTGATATGGATTGCCGTTAAATTATCAATCACATTGAAATAATTTATGACAATTTTTAAATTGACTAATTTTAATAGCAAATTCTAGAAAATTTTATTGAATGGCGATCATTACTTTAACTAAAATCAATTAAAACAAAATAATTATGAAAATGTTTAATGTTTCTACCTATTGTGCTTATATTAATTTTTTATATGAGTCTAATAGGCTATTATTATTATTATTATTATTATTATTATTATTATTATTATTATTATTATTATTAGCAACGCGTCTTACTACCCGTTCGGGCTATACACACTTACGCTAATGTGCTATGGTGGGTGTTTGTGAGATGAAATGGAGGACCTACAGTTTAACGTGGAATCCGAACCACGGTGGAGGCCTGGCATTCCTCACATTCACAAGTTGTGATTAATACACGTCTTGTCAGAGGTGAATACTTTCTTATTGATTGACACAGTATCAATTTTTCTTTGTTTAGCACCAAGTT
>CABFWO010004348.1:0-21268 GCA_902155825.1 Timema genevievae | reverse complement strand
TACCTGTTCAGGTTATACACATATGACCACTTACGCTTAATAGCTAAGGATGAAAAAGGTTGAATTTAGTGGAAGTTTACCCATATTTGAGTAGATCTATAGTGGAAAACCATTTAGGAATAACCACCCTCAATACACCCTAACAAGATTATTTGAGCTCCAATCTCCCGGTCATCGGAAGTTTAGTCCAACACAAGAGTAACGCCTTACATCAGGTCCGGCCAACAGAATTCACCCGCAGGACACTTTGATGAGATATAATTTTTCGTGGGCCACACATAAAAAAATATAGAAAATAGAAAATCAAATGTCATAAACGTTTATTTTATTGATTCATTTTATTTTATACATTCATTATTGAGATATTAGCTCTCTTTGCGCTCACTCAATTTTTACTTTCTCGCTAACTTACAGGTAGGCCTAGATAAAGTATTATGATTATCATAAAATCGAACATGAGATTTAGATGAATTTTGACGTTTCATGAACCCCCGAGTACGGAAAAGGTTTTTTTTTAATTTCCATTTGTCTGTCTTTCCGTCACTCTGTCTGTCTATACCTTGGAGTAGAGCCTAAACTATTTTACCGATTGGGCTATAACCTGGTATTTAGGGCTTTCATAGGATTACCCTGAGGTTTGGAAATGGATAATTAATCCAAAAATTAAGGGTAGTTTACTGAAGGGAAAAAAGAGAAAAAATCGATTTTATCAAAATCCGCTCAAACAATTATGATTAAATTTCATTTCTAAGAATTGGTCAATATTATAAACAAATTGGCTACTCTCAATTTTTGGTAAACATTATTTTAAGGGTTCCGGTCTTATGAGTAGACTTTAATTTTTTATGATATCTCCTTGACTCTATGAAATATGAAATTACTTATCATTGCCAATACGTAGTCCTATTATTGATAAAAGTCTTTTATTTGAAACATATTTCTATAAAACCTATATTTTTCAAGCTATATGCAAATATATATATATATTATAATTATTCGAGAACTAAAGGTAAATTATTGCAACCACAAAAAAAAATCTCACTCTAAATGTTGATGGATGTAGAAGTTTCATGACCCCCTCAAACCCTAAAAAGTGTTTTTTGTAATGCCGGTTGCCTGTATGTCTGTTTAACCCTAAAATTAAGAGTAGTTTAGTAAAGGGCGAAAAGAGAAATAAATAGTTTTTCTCAAAATCGGCTCTAAAGATTTTGATTAAAATTCGTACTTAGGAATTGATTAAGATTATAAATAAAATTGTATTTTTTTCATTTTCCCATGAAAATTACTTTAGGTTGCTTAATAGAAGCAGAAAATTCCGTATCTCAGCAATACTAAATACTTATACTAGATACTAAATAACTTATTATTGCAAACTATATGTAGTTTTATTAAAAAATGAAAACTTTAATTCGAAATAAATCTTTATAAAACTGATATTTCCTTCAATATTGTCAAATATACTAACACCATTTTGTAAGCATTAGTTGTAAAGATATACTAATTAATTTTAACGCAATAATTCTCTAATGCCACAGAGGAAGTAAATATTAGTTAGTCTCTCAAAGAGTTTGTTTTTTTGCTTTAACCTCTTAGGGGAAATATGTGTACAAAAATGATTTATCTCCATCATTTTAGACACAATAGTCATTATTTACCTATCTTATTGGCCAAAATTTATAGACTAAATTAGGAATTTAATAGTAATGGGATAACCATAAGATATGTTATAAAAGCTCCTAGTAAAATGTCGAAAATTTAAACCAGAAGTTGAAATTTTAATACGAAATATTGACCCTTGGAGACCCAATATTTTTTTTATTGGTCTAAATATACAAGTGAGCACTTTAATTCTTTAATATTAAAATTATAAAATTTCAAAACCAGGAATCAAAAAAGTTTAACGTAAGTATAGCGCAATTTTTGCTCGGGTTTACTAGTGTATAATTATTATTATTTCCTTTTTTACATTTATTACGAGTTTTAATTAAATATCTCCATATCTAAACAATGTAGTGAGAAAGCCCATGCGTAGCTCCGTACTATTTATTTAAATGCACCATAATTTCGGTGGTTGCACATATTAATTAATTTTCCCGATTTTCATCTGTTATTGCAGCTCAAGATTTACTTTTATGAAATATCATTTATGAAATAATAAGTTTACAAAGCTATGTGAAATCGAAGACACTAGCAACTCTTTCTGCAATAAATCATAATTTGGGATACTTTTATTATGTCACATACGTGTTGTAAAAGTTGATTTTTTATGTAGGGGCGTGGATGTGTTTTAATTCACTGTTGAACTTTAAATTAATTACTTCAATCTACAGAGTTCTTGGGATAGTAGAAACGTAAACGTGGAAAGGAGAACAAAATATCTCAAAATACTGTATCTTATTTCACGTGTTCTGATAAACAATGATAAATGCTGCTGAAAGTTTTTTTTGTCATTACAAGCATTGTTAGTTAAATAATCTTTCCCCTGCAGTACCTTGTTGAGTTGGTTAATTGTTATAATTGTTAAGTAGTGAGCTAGTGGTCATAGTTCCTGGCTATGAATTCAGAGGTCCCAGGTTTGATCTCTGGTGCCTCCAGTTATTTGTGTGAAGCAGTGAGTATGGAACAGGAACAACTTAACTTCGCGATGACAAATGAGGAATTATTTTAATGAAAAAGTAGCGGCTTCACTCTAGAAATCTGAAATTAATAGCCGTATGGTACGTTGTGCTGACCACATGATAACCTCGCTCCACAAAAGTTGGCCCTAACATCGCCAACAGACGGTGGCCGTTCTGTCAGTATTGCTCGATTGCGGTCTGATGCATGGAGTTATTTTATGTAATGTACAATTTCTAAACTACATATAATACCATTTTTATAAAGTTAATGTTGGATGATGCTAAAAACTATTTATATTTTAATTGAAAAATTTTTTCTCACGAATATGGTGAGAGACGCATCACATACAGCAATAATTCACTAGACCTGAAGATGATGCCAGCGAGCATCGAAACTACTCGGAAATAAGTGGTGCAACGAAAGCAGCAATGAGTAAGGAAGAGGGTGACCTGGCGGTCTAGGGGTAAGGTGTCAGACTTCTGTGCTGAGGGTCCAGGGTTCAATCCTCGGTCCCGGCACAGATTTATCTGATTGCCAAACCCTTCCTTCACCTCTGACAAGACGTGTATTACTCACAACTTGTGCATGTGAGGAATGCCAGCCCTCCACCGTGGTTCGGATTCCACGTTAAACTGTAGGTCCTCCATTTCGTCTTGTAATCACCCTACCATTGCACATTAGCGTAAGTGCGTATGACCAGAAAGGGTAGTAAGACGCGGTGCTAATAATAATACTTTTTATCCTTTTTGCATTTGTACACCTTTTAAATGAATTTGCCTATTTGCCCTGGAGAAATATTTTAAGCTAAATATTACAAAAAGGAGTAATGAAGTTAAATATTTAATATAATCAAGAATTATTTTAAAATAGGGTATGTATTAAATGAATAAAGGATAAAAAGGATAAAAAGGTAAAAAGAGAAATATTTTAAAAATTGCAAAAAATAAATCTAATGAAAATAAATAAAATACTAAACACTATAAAAACGCAAAAAAAAAGTAGTTTTCAGCTGTGGCCTGAGTCAGTTTTTAATTCAAACCATAAATTCTCCAATATCGGCTGGTTAGGCCTGTCGTAGCTTCATATACCCTATAATTTAACATATAACTAGGACAAGGGCAACTTCCAATCCCCGACCGTTTATTCATCACTGTGAATGTGTAAATCCACATTTCACTAATGATACATTTTTCTGCCAAGCTGGGAGTTGAAATCGGGATCCCTAGCCTAGTATACAGGCACGCAACTAACTAATCTATGGTTTCGGATAGTTTTCTATAATTGTTGTATCAAATAAGAGCTCTTTCATCTCCCAGCATTAGATTTGGAAACTCGATATGTGCATTTCAGCTTTCCGGGATTGACAATTGACTTGCATTTCTAAATCCTATTTTATATCACACCAAAAAGTGTATTTTATATTAGTTTCTCCATTTACATCTTCTTCGTTTTAAAATTTTGGGATCAGACCCTAATAGGGAAATATTTTTTTTTTCTTTAAAGAGTCCTCATCCCTATTTGCCAAAGTTCTAATAAAATATTTAGCCTGTTCCACCATCAAAATTTTTTTCGTGGTTTCTTACCTGCCTGTCAAATTTCAGATTTCATCCATACTGGGAAGGAGTTGTTTACTCTTATTTTTTGAAATAATGAACCCCCAAACTTACCTTATCCATTTCCCTTTTAGAGATTTCAAATTTTAAGATTTTTTGGCTGTCTAACTACCTGCCCACGGAATTTAATTTACGACATTTTTAATAATTTTTTTTCCAAATATAGGTCCCCATTTCTTGGAGCCCCATTTTAAATAATCCAAATTATAGATTTTTCTGGGCGTCTCGGACCATCCCGCTACTTTCCTGCCAAGCAAAATTTCAAATTTCCACGCCCAGGGGTCGGGAAAATACAGAGATGAATGTTTCATTGAGACGTACACTTTTCTGTCCCTTCCCACCATCTTAGGTAATGAAAATTGAAAATTCTCAAAAATGTAAAATCCAATTCTAGAAAAGGAACCTTCATTTTGAATTTCAATTCTCTAAGTACATTGATTCAAAGGATACACAAGTGTATTTTTAAAGCATTCCAACCTTTTTTCGTCCCTTGGAGGCCAAATTTCTCAAAGCCCTATATAGTTTTTTGTTTAGGGCCTAAAAGGAACCTTCATGCCAAATTGTAGGTTTCAAACTTGTGATTGGGGAGCGAGGGAAAGAGTGAGTGGTTTTGCTTTTTATATAAATAGCTAATACCATTTTTAAATGTTATGACAGTTGTCTACATTTTATACTAGACCACAAATTTATTTTAAATATTTTCAGATATATCATATCTATTCAACTAAATGTATTATTGAGTTATATTTTCTGGAATATTATTATCAAAATTCTTAAAAGGTAATAGTTGTATCAGTATGGTAAAATCTGAGCAAAAGAATATGAACTTTAAACCTATAATACCAACATATCTTCTATATTAGCTATATAGCTATCAATGTTATCATCCATGCTCATTCATTTCATATTAAAAGGCTTATAACCCAGACGGGTATTAAGACGTGGTGCTAAATTAATTAATTTCTTTGTTGTTTACTACTTCTCTCTCATACAAATGATTGTACACGTACTCATAATTTTACCCCTCCCTCCCCACCCTAATCTAATGGATGTGTTTAAATAAGTACAATATGGATAGACCAAACGGATATCAAGATGTGCAGCAAAAAGGGGCAAATCTTAATATCGGCCAGAAAATTGGAGGATTATACCAACTTTTAAAATACGAGGCGTTAATAAGTTTGTCTATTCAATTTTTCTAGCATAGACCATTTCACTACTTAAAGTTATATGCCTCAAAGAATATACTAAAATTCAAATAAGAGATAATTTTTTTTTTACATTATTAAAATCACATGGAAAATAAATCTCAACTCTCAGCTTATGGTCAATTGTTCTGCTAAATAGATGTATATACTTGTAGTATTTAACGTTGACTTTCTGATCTTCAGATTATATCAGCACGTGACTTACACAATAACTTGGTTCTAAAACAAATTCTACATGCTAGCCACCAATTTAGCACTTTGAACGGAAAAGCTTCAATTTCATCAAATAATCAATCTTTTGACCATGGTGGTGTGGTGAAAAAAAATATATTATTATTCTTATTTTGTATGAATTTATACGAATTAATTTAATTTATAATATATATAATTTTGGGCACCAACTAACAACTAGTCTACTTTTATTTTTTAAGGTAGGTAGATTTTCATTATTAAACAAATTTATCCCCATAAACTGCTCAGCGTTAAGACGAAAACCATTTCACTCAAGACCCCTGGACTTTACCTAAAGTTTTAACTCAAGTTGGACATTTACAACCGAAGACTTCCTGAAGCTGATTATTATTCTTGCTCTGGACATCCAATCTACTTAGAATATCTATACATGAGATGCAAGTTCAAAAGAAAAATACAATGTTCATTGATGAAAAAAAAATTACACAATTAAATTTAAAGAGAGATTGTAATTATTGTTGTAAATTATATCCTTAAATAACATGCCTCATATGTTATAAAATTAATAGAAGTATTGTTGAGCAATACTTGAAAATGAAAATGCGTGGAACTAGAATGGAATGTATGGATTTAAAAGACCTCAGTGGAACCAATCGGGATTCGAACTCTGATGTCCTCATCATCAACAGACCACTCTAATATGAAAATGACGCCTTAGACCATTGGGCCACTGAAAGGAGAATATTTAAATAATCATAGTAGTTCTTATGTAATCAGTATAAACGTATTCAAATATGTTACTTTCCACAAAGGCATAATTTAAAGGGCCACAAGCAATGATAGAATATTTTTGAAAAAACTAATATATTTATTTAACTATCCATGAAAAATCCTTGAGGTATATCATTTTACAGTTTTTCTTCTTGTAAGATATTTCTTTTTAATATCCAGGTTTTTATTGAATAATTTATTTATCAAATATTCAACAAAGACGTTATTTAAAGGGACATAAGCCATAATACAGTATTTTTGAAAAAAATAATATATTTATTTAAATATCCATGCAAAATGCTTGAGGTATATCATTTTACTGTTTTTCCTCTTGTAAGCTATTTACTTTTAATTTATAAATTTTTATTGGATAGTTGATCTTTCACAATATAATTTTATCAATGAACCAAGTACTGATAAATAAATGAACGAAATACTATACCTTAATTTTAAGAATTAAAAAAATTGAATGAAAAATGACTTACAAAATGTATATTGTAATTTTGTCCTGCAAGGTTTGCAGTTCTATATATTAAAAATATATTTTTCTTATTTGTCCCTCTGTAACGGTAATTTAATCACATTTACTTTTAACCACGCTCTGCTACCAAGAATATAAACCCTCCTTAACTACCCAAATAAAATAGAAGGTTCATATAACTACAAGAAAAAATCATTAACACAATCAGAGTAAGTATCTTTAGTAATTGTTTCGAATGTCTAAGTACAAACACCTTAAACTCAGAGCACGCAACTCAACTGGCTGTGGGAATGATTGTTAGACAGCCGTTATCAAAAGTATATAAGCTCAAAAGAAAACAAAGGATGAATAAACACCTAAAACTACAAACAAATATTCTAAGGGTATGCTCACTATTAATAAGGTTAAGTAAAAAACCAGTAATAGATTTTGATATTTATTCATAGAAAAGTAATTAAAAATATGTATGTATTTTAACAGATGATGGTATAGTAAAACAATTAATATGATAGTTGTAGAATATGCAGATATAAAATATTTTTATCATAATTATGAATATGAAAGGTTAATTTCAAGACAATACCAACGTTTAAACTGAGAATTACATTAGAAAATTTGAAATAGAGAACAAATAACATAATTTATTTAAACCCTCTCTTTCTACAAGAAAATTACTCATCAAGCTACTTTAAATAGCCCTTGTAAAAAAAACAACTGTTTAAACATTTATAACTATCTCCACAATACGCATATATGTAAATATCTTCAGTCATTACCAGACTTCATTAATATTCCCATTTTAATACAATAAACCTCTTGATAAGAATTCGTAATATAATGAAAGACAAATAACTCTTCCTATTATTATATAAGAAAGACGAATATTCATTAAGGTTATATTCAATAACCAGTCACAAAAATTAGATCTAATTATCAATATTTCCATTGTTTATTTCCAAGTCGAACAGTAGTGTTCAAAAACCAGATATATATCAATCTCAACATATTAAAAACAAGACTAAATACCATAGTCTTTAAATAAAATTCATAATATCCGCATACTAAATATTTGTCAATGACTCTAAAGATTATTAATATATCCCAAAAAAAGCTAACATTAAAAAGGCCGAAAAGTGAATTTAGAAAAACATCAAATAAGCCGAAAAATAAATTTGTCCTTACATTTAAAATATTAGTAGCCAAGGCTACGAACTTCCCAATATAGAGTCCAATCCAAGAGTGCTGGACTTTTGGAGTACAGGCATAATATATGATTAAAAACCCAGAGAAACAGGAGAGAGAGGGAATAAGGTGGGGGAATACACGTGACAACTATAGCTTCGATAACATTCTCCATGGTACTAGAATGTTCTCCTCCATAGTAGACTAGGCATCACTTTATTTTTGAAATTCTTAGGAAAGATCCTATACTACGCGACCTCTAGCGGCCTTAGTTCAAACTTGTGGTGGGGTAGGTCAGTCTTCTGCACGGCTTGGTTATGCTCGGTTGTGCTTTGTTTTCTCGCCGAACTGTTGTCAAGAGGTGCTGGGATGGTGAATGGCGCAAGTTGTTGTTTCCTTCCAACTTGTATTTCTTCACTTGTAGCCAAATGCTACAACCTTAATTTTAAGAATTAATAGCCAGAGCTATTATTTATGCTTATTAGTGGGGATTACTCCACCTAGATATCATATTCTGAAAATTGAAAAATGACACCTGGACACGGGAATCGAACCCGGGACCTCTGGCTTAGTACGCCAATGCTCTAACCACTGAGCTATCCAGGATTCGTCTCGTGCCCTGGGTCATTCTTCACTCATATTTTAAGGCAGAGTCTATGATGGACTTAGCAGAAATCGTCGGCTACAAATATGTGATTATATTAATATCACAAGCCATCGGATAACGCCGCCATCTGCGACTCGGTAGTGGCATTACGCTGCCAATTTGCACAATTATTAAATTGTACGGGATCGCACATATTAAGAATTAATAGCCAGAGCTATTATTTATGCTTATTAGTGGGGATTACTCCACCTAGATATCATATTCTGAAAATTGAAAAATGACACCTGGACACGGGAATCGAACCCGGGACCTCTGGCTTAGTACGCCAATGCTCTAACCACTGAGCTATCCAGGATTCGTCTCGTGCCCTGGGTCANGTCCATCATAGACTCTGCCTTAAAATATGAGTGAAGAATGACCCAGGGCACGAGACGAATCCTGGGTAGCTCAGTGGTTAGAGCATTGACGTACTAAGCCAGAGGTCCCGGGTTCGATTCCCGTGTCCAGGTGTCATTTTTCAATTTTCAGAATTAATTTTAAGAGTTAAAAAATTGAATAAAAAAATACTTACAAAATTTATATTCTAATTTTGCCCTGTTAGGTTTGCAGTTTGAAATATTAAAAATATGTTTTTCTTATTTGTTACTCTGTAGTGGTAATTTAATCACATTTACTTTTAAATATTATATTACACTTAATAAAGAACAAATGTGGATTTCGCTAAAGGAAAGGTAATTATTTTGGTACATCCTTTTTAATCTCCAAAGAAAATTTAAATAAATAGGAAGATACCCAAATAAAGATTATATTGTGATATAAAACAAGTAGTTTTAAATAATAATAACATAACATTGTAAAACTATAATATAAAAAAATATTTAAATCTAAAACAATTGCAGCATTGAATGAAATGTATAATCAATTTTATTATATCCAATAAATTATCCATTTACAGTATTAGCATTATAATTGTACAAAAGTTCAAATATGTATTTTAATAATAATTATAGCCACTAGATCAATAGAATAATAGAATGAAAAAAATAGATATCTGAAGAAGTCCAAAGAAGTTCTAAAAAAACGCCAATTTCCACGTACTCCAGCACAGTCTTTGACACCATTCATAGTATTTAGTGCATTTGACATATTTTTAACCACTTTTACCACGTGAAAATTAATTCCAACTGTATGAGCCCAGAAAATGGTCTTCCCTGTCACTATAAAAACTGATGACCAATATATTAACTATGTTGAAGAGACGGTCTTTTAATGAGTTACTTACTTGCCTTTGTTTATTCTTTTGTAGACGTTTAACCTATTTTGTGCCATTAGTTTTGAAGGTATTGATGCAGTCTAAACGAGTACCCTCAAATTATAACAGCAGAGACCCGACAAGATGTACCAGCATTAGTCACCGAAATCAATATTTGCAGGTTCTTTACCTGATTTGTATTTTAAAATCCACCTTTTTTTGAAATCTGCCCAATGATAGTTTGAGTTCAAATTCAAGTTGATAAAATGATAATATTGATTATCAATCAAAATTAAAATTGGTTAATAGGATAGAATATCATTATTGTAAATAATTTTACCATATAAAGGTATAATACATAATATATAAATTGATATTACTAATGTGATTAATCCTCTTAATTTATTTGGAATAGATCATAAAATTTCAGAAGAAACAGGAAATATGTTTCTGGTTGGATATGAATAGGAATTATTACAGGAGGAATTGCATGTGTAAAATTATCAGAGTAGAGTTGTTTGTATTATTCTTGACTGCATGTGTTTTAATAACAAATTTAAGTAATATTTCAAATGTTTAGTTATATATTTGATCATTAATGATTAAAAAACTGGCCTTATTATTACCCAAACACTTTTTTAATAAGGATTCACTAACTAGATAGATTGTAACAATGTGTTCTGTAGACCATCCCACTCTTAGACCTTAAAGAGCATACAGTTGCCAGATTTTACCCTACGCCTGGTTCGCAACGCAAATCAAAAACTGCTATCAACATGTTTTGTTTTAGAGTGGTTAAACAGATATTCTAGAACATTATCTCTTTTTTGTTGTGTTTCCATTAATTTTGTGTAACGACAACACAACACAGATCGGCACACGTACCACGCGGCGAATAGCTTCATCTCTCTTCAACAAGCTCGATTCCACCGTTGACCTGCGTCTGGTTAAACACCGTATGATCTAGCAAGCAGATCTTTATGGTGTGGAGTGGACAAATATGTAACTAATCTCATATCTTGATATTATTGACGAATCTCTTGATTGTTCTATGAATTTATTAGACTGAACGTTAAAGGCAAGGTATCCGCTGTTGTCAGCATTGTAGCGGTTTTGTCCAAGACCAGCGGAATAAGCGTTTGTTGGCAAGGCCGGACTTCGAACTTGGAGAGAAGATGGACTAAGCCCGTCTTGACAGTTATCAGGCCAAATCTCATACCTGGAAAAGGATGTCAAAGTGAGTTAAAACATACAACGAACATTTTAAATAATTTTGGTTGGGAAAGAGAGTTTTACAAACTACTTATCAAAGAATAATCCGAATAAGCATAAACTGGGACTGGTGAGCACGGGAACAATGGCGTTAGGCTAGCCTCGCTTTGGTAATTTTAGTGTTCGGATTTTGGCTGGGTGTATTGTGATGCTTTTAAGTAAATTTTTTTCCACTTTCTTTCCTTTGCTCAGCCCTACACATTCAACTTAGTTAAATTCAAATAGCCTGAACTGCCAATGAAAAGCGGATTCAAAATCATATTTTTTTGCTAACAATCGGTAAAGATATATATACAAGTGATTAGTAGTAATGAACAGGGTTTATTTCAAAGTTGCGTATATGAGAGGGTGTAACTATGTTAAAGGTATTTAAATAATGTATGTGACGTATGACAGGATCGTCACAAGAGAATAACGTTTATTAATGGAATAAAATCAGATTTGAATGAATTATAATGATCTGTGACGTCAAAAGAGTATGGCGTTTGAAGGGAGGGATTAACTATGTTAGAAGTATTAAAATAATATATGTGACGTATGACAATGACGTCACAAGAGCAGGACGTTTATTAATGGAATAAAATCAGTTTTGAATGAGTTATTTTATTCGTCCTAGACTGATGTGGGTACATTTCAACTAAAATATTGTTTAGTATTTTGTTTGTCAAAAAACTGTGACGTCATAAGAGTATGACGTGAATAAATCAGATTTGAATGAATTTTATTTTTTTCATCTTAAACCTTGCATAAAACACCAGATACACCAATACTGTGGTTGTAATGTTTATTAATGACGTCATTGTTTAGTATTTTGTTTGTCATAAGAGTGTGACGTCATAAAACTGTGACTTTTATTCTGACGTCGATTAATGTTGTACCATGCATGAAACATCATATCCACCAATACTGTGGTTGTTATGTTTATTAATTACGTGATATTTAGGTAGTATCCATTAATACTCTACTTGTCATGTTTATTAATGTCATCATATGTATATAGACTCTATTATGTTGTAAAGCCAATATTTCAATAATAAAATGTTGACGAATTATTGTGTGGTTGAATTGTAGTAGATAGACTACACAAATTTCAATCCCAAAGTTAGTAATATCCAGTGGACACTATCAGAGAAATTAGTATTCATCAAATGTGGAGCTAGTTGCAAGAATTGTGTCATGATTTGGAAGTGGCTCAGCATTCAGTTGTTCTTTTTTTCTTTATCAAGCTGATCACGATGTAGCTCCGAGAGAAAATGTTCCTTTAAAGTGAGTGTATGAGGCAAGTGATTATTCTTTGTTAAAGTTAAAGTTAAGGTTATAACAACACTTGGCGAATGTGCTCTATACACATTAAACGATAATATTAAAATTAGTAAATGAGACAATTAAAAATTATTAAAGCATAAAAATTGTATGTGTAAATTGGCTAGTAAGGGTGTTTCATTCAAGAGAAAAAGAAATATCACCATTCAATCGGGGGTATTCCTAAGCATCTTTCTACCGGCTATCCTTTCCGCTTATATCGGAGCCTTAGTAAAATAATATGTCACAATTTAAACAGAGCTTCTCGTCCCAGTCGAAATATTTAATGATAAATGTGATGACAAGTCTTCCAATTTAGTACAGATGAAAAATATTATTAATAGGAAATCTAGAAAAATAGACGACTAACAAAGATTGGCTGGATTTAGAAAGCTCCAACAGTGACATTTGACAAACAGGGAGAGAACAAGACGACCCATAAATATACCCATCGTGGACCCTCAAGTATTAAGACGCAGACTGGTCGAACTTGCACGAGCTATATTAAAAGTAAAAAAATGCTACCTTCGGCTAGGAGACAACTGGTTTCAACTCGATTCTTTTCAAACAAGGTCACGTACAAAAGCACACCTGTTAGAGACTCACCAAAGATGGTGGACGAGGAGTGGATGGAGGGGGAATCCTATTTTGTGCCTAGATCAGAATCTGATGAAATCGAAAATATTTCTACAACCTATTTGGCACGATAGCCGGTAAATATTTATCCCCATACGTACACGGGAGAGTGTCTACATACCTGTATTTGGAATTAGGAAAGAGGGGCCAATTTTAAAATTGGTAATTTGAGTTTTACCGTAGATGATAACGATATATACCTGGGTAATACACACTATAAAGGTACGCAAGGACTTTGGGAGTTGTTGACGAAAAGAAACGTAAATCAAGTTATAATTACAGACAGTGATTTAAAAAATAAAAATACATACTAATTGCTACGAGCGCTAATCGTAAAAACTTTGTTCCTGACGGAAAAATAGCGTCTAGTAGAGGTTTGAAATATAAAACCATCAATTTGAAACTGTATCCGGCCAGACCTCGTTGTAACACTCTCAGATGACCGCTGCTTTAAGAAAATTCTATTACAATCTCCTTTGGCTATCAGCGTTTTCCTCCGCAGCAAAACATCAAAAGGCTTGTCGAGTATATCAAATAAAAGTAGACGAATGGTTAAATAGGTAGGATCCGTACACTCTTCACCGTAGTTTAAGTAAAAGGTTTCAACGTAACCCGTACAGAGTGAACAATATCGACGATGTGTGGGAGATATATTTAGTAAATATGATAGCTTTAAAAACGACAACAAGGGGTTCATTTATCTTCTAAATATTATTGACGTATTTTAAAAGTACGATTGGTCTATATCTCTTAAAACAAAATTGGGTGTAGAGATCACTTTCACCATGAAACCAAATTTAAAAGGAAGAAGAACCCCCCTTTCGATTCAGTAGGACAACGGTAGGAATTTTTAAATTCTAAATTTCGAACCTTTTTGAATCAAGCGGGCGTTAATTTTTATCATTTTCATAATCCAGACATAAAGGGGGCCGTCGTAGATTGTTTCAATCGCACTCTGAAAACTAAAATGTGGAAATATTTCACCGTATTCAACACCCACAACTACATTGAAGTGATAGACAGACTAGTTTTAAATTATAACGTTAGTGTTCATTCAACCATAGGAATGGCTCCAGCGTCAGTAGAGCCTATTCATGTCCTTAAAATACTCTTACGACGCCGGAAACAGTGGTCTAACATTAAAATTAGGATAGTTTTGCTCAAGGTGGGGGATCATGTGCGCAAAAGTAAAGAAAAACATATTTTTTTACAAAGAATACGAGGCTAATTTTACCCGAGAAAATTTTACCGTAGTTAAATAAATTCCTAGACTTCCCCAACCGGTTTAATCGTTACAGGATCTCCAGGGGCGTCCCATCGAGGGACATTTTTATAACTACGAACTAGTTCACGTTCGTCGACCGACGATTTTTCAAATAGATAAAATAGTACTAAGATTAAGGGCATTCAATATTATCTAGTCAAGTAGAACGGATACGACAGTTCTTTCAACAGCTAGGTATCTGCTTTGGACATTAAACAAATGTAAGTCAGTTTTATGTAGCACTGACTTTGGATTCAAGCACCGATTAATAGGAAAATAATACACTCGCTTACTATACGACAAATTTGGCACAATCCATATGGCTGGATCACGATCGGTGGGAGGTCGGACTAGCCGAAATATCCTATCCCGTTGGTTTTGAAAGTATAGAAGATAACATTTATCCAAGGATAAAGAATTGACGGCAATAATCGTAGAACCCAAGTGGGAATTTTTTTCGTTTCCTCAACAAGATTTCACATCCTTTATGGAGCTTTATAATAAAATTAAAAGCTCGATAAATGATAAAGGTGAGCTCGAGGTTCTAATAATTATTTGAATTTCAATGGTATATTTTTCGCGATCAATCAATGTTAACAGAGATTAAATAAAGGTGCATAGAACCCCAACCAGTCAACCATAACTACACGATTCAAAAACACTATTTCATTTACGGTGGCAAAGCAAAAAGAAAATTTATAATATAATTTACAGTTCGTCTCTATGTGGGCATCGGAGACTCAATTACAACCATTCGAAACAGACTACACGACATGGAGTCGCTTAATGTGGTTAATACACATATGAGGGATTTAATGAGAGAAGATATTAAGGTATTATTTTTCCGACCTTGTCGTAAACTACCCGACTCTATTTCAATCGTAACAGAGCCTGTATTTGTGTACACAGACATTATAGGACCACAATTGCTAGGTGACTGCTATGTGTGATTGATTAGAATCATACAATTCATTTCTGCCACCGCACATCACGTGTTCTTTCCTATATTCGATTTTCCTGCTGAAAAATGTAATATTGACTCCATAAGTATAGGCTTGTACACAACGTTTGTTGAACGAGTGAAATTTAAATCGGGTCCCGTGCTCGCCGTAGCGGTTTTGAATTTTAGAGAAAAAACTAAATAAATACATACGAGAGGTAATAATTTGCTTAGTCTTGAAAATGGGAGAGAGAGAGAGAAAAAATCGGTACCGTCGATCACATCATCTATACAATTCAAAGGGGCCGAGGCCTCGGATAGTTCTTGGGAGGGCTATTTCGATATGTCAAACCGTTTTTTGTGAGGGGCGCAAAAGCGGTAGGGAAACAAGCGTTACAGACAGGTTCGAACATACTGGCCGATATAGCAACAAAGGAAACCGGACCAAAGTGGGTGATATAGTTGAAAAGCGCGTTACTCAGGCGGTCGAGGGACGTGGTTAAAGTGGGTATAAAAGCGTAAACAACTTCATTCAAAGGTGGGCGCTAGAACAAGAGGGAACAAGAAAGCTAAAAAAGATATTTTCGACTAATTATAGATTGTTCGAAAACAGAACTCGATCTTTTCAACTAAAAATGCATTCAAAAGGTAATTAAAAATAATAAAGTGGTCAAATACAAGTCCATTACTTTCGTGGACAATGACTCTCCATTAGAGTTCTTCTGTCCCGGAGACGGCAAGTTCTTTCACGACCTCTCTTCGATTGAATTATATCGTCTTATTCAACTCGTGAGAGGGGATAGGACACCGTTTTGATAAATATGCCAGACGACCGAGCCTATAAATGACTAGACTCGTGAATAAACACTCGAGACAATGGACCTAATCAGAAAACGACCCCAAGCCATAGCGTCTAGTGTATGCAGCCACTAATGTTGTCTGTTTGCCGTTGTCAAGGCTGCCGGCTGGAGCCTGAGGAGATTCACAGACATATTCTCTATGACTGACTTGTGCAAGAAAGACCGACTGGCCATCATGTTATTTAAACGTCACTTTGGCAGCTGTCCAAGGTTTACGACCAGGGGTTCCCAGAAGTGTGTTCCAGCATTAGATATAAAAGGTATACTCGAATTTTATTAAATCATTTGTATTTAATTATTTGATAGATGAACATTATCATGTCAGCCATCTTTAATTTTTCATTTATCGTCAACTCAAAAAAGGAATGGGTTGTCACCGAGCTAGCGATAGTTTTCATCGATGAGAAATAATCCTCGTGCTATCAATTCAATAAAACCACCGGACTGTGTCACTCCTAATTGGTTCCAATTCTAAACTAAATTTTAGATAAAGCCATCGTACATTACGCATATAATAAACAAAAAGGCAATTTCTTGTCCCGTCTCACAGTCCAGACACTCATCCCTCTACACGAGGACTATAAATAAATGCCCCTTTGTAGATTTGATCAACTTCAATTGTTGGGGATGTACCACTACTTGTCACGAAATCCCGTTAAAAAAAAAGCAAATGTCTTGGCATGATTCGTCAGATTTCACAGTGTTGAGAATGTGTATACATTTTGTCCAATCAGCGAAGATGATGACAACGACGATGACTATACTAGCTTTAACTGTGACGACTGTTGATTACAGGTCATCAGCCCAAACGCAGACAGCGATGGAGAAGGTGACGTGCAGCTGTAATATAGTGGAGAACCATCTCCCGTCAATCATCAAAGATCGACCCAAGGATTCACAACCGTCGTTGGCGATCAAGACTTTCTACCTAAACGACCAACAGAACAAACACGTAGCGGTGGAGTTATTTCCTAACCACAACTTTAACGCTCACGTGATGTTTTCGTCCAATTCTAAGCGTCTAATACTCACCATTCCCCAATGGAACTTTTTCGTCAATCAAATGCCATTTTGGTCCGACTGTGTAGATAGATAGTGTGTAAACTTTGAGTCGAACATGGACTACATTAACATAGTTGTGAAAAAACCATTAGGCGTGTGGAAATTGAGTCTGAGTGAAAAAACCTTCAGATATACTTGTCTACGAACGAATTAAAAACTCTGTACGGTCTTGAAAAATATATCACATGCCATGTAAAATATTTCAACCATCCTAGTGTATCGGTATTAATAGAAAATGTCCTGACCACCAAAACGTTTGTCGACCGCTCCGATTCTATCCCATATTTTGACTATATATCGTTGTTTGACGATCTTTGTATTTTTATGCATAACAATAATAAATGGTGAAAAATGTGTATTTTTCGTAATATTTCCCTTCTATTTAAATGATATATTTGTAGTAAGAGGTATATAATTTTTTTAAATATAAGCTTTATCACTTATAAAGTCTATATAAATATGATGACATTAATAAACATGACAAGTAGATTATTGATTAATACTATCTAAATTGGACGTAATTAATAAACATAACAACGACAGTATTGGTGAATATGGGGTTTCGTACATGGGACAACATTAATCTATGTCAGAATAAAAGGTCAGTTTTATGACGTCACACTCTTATGACAAACAAAATACTAAGCAATGACGTCATCAATAAATATAGCAACCACAGTATTGGTGGATCTGGTGTTTTGTGCGTGGCTAAGGATAAATATAATATTATTTATTCAAATATGATCTATCCACGGGATCCTCTTATGACGCCACAGATTTATGCCAAAAAAAAAACTAAACATTATTAGAGAATAAAACAAAAATGTATTGATTAGAAATGTGTAAGTGAAATACTCGAAATGATTATGCCAAGTAAAAATGCCAATATAATGGTATAGGCTCATGTACTGAACTAAATGATTCCATACATTTTGTGTCATATTAAAAATTAAAATTAAATATTTGAAAGTTTTTTATTTTTTTATTTAGCACCACGTCTTACTACCCGTTCGGGTTATCCGCTTAAGTACTAATTACGCTAATGGGTTATGAATCGGGAAGGTTGAATATAGGGGAGGTGAACCCGCATTTGCGTGGAGAGAGACTGGAAAACCATTTAGGGAAAACCACCCTTAGTTCACCCAACCTAGATTTGAACTTCGATCTCCCCGTCCTCGGCAGTCAAGCTCAAAACGACTAGCGCGTTAGCCAACTACGCCACCGAGGCGGGTTATTTGAAAGTTTATGGCAAATTCAAATATATAATATGATGAAAATAGAATATGTTGAATAGGAGAATGTTATTAAAGACCTTGAAAATAGAATAAGTTATTAAAATTTGGTTAACTTAATAGGGGTTATGGACAGCAATATTTAAATGAAAGGTTTCAAGTTGATTTTATAAATTTGAATATGTTAGCTATAAATCCGAAGTCTTATCCTGTTAGAAAAGTCTCTTGATCCTTTAATTTATAGTGGATAGAAGTCCTAATAGATGTTTAATTTCTCAACACATTTTATATATTTTAAAATAAAGCAGTTATGAGGAAAAAAAATTACTTCAGTCACTACATGTTGTTTAACAAAATGACGTTTTTAAAACTAGACGTTTAAAACAAAATTGTTTGTTACATTTAAACAAAGTGATTTTTTATTTACTATCTTAGGTAATGCTACCCTTAGTATGCATAACTATGTATTAATATACACATTACACTAGGATTATATAAACATATTTATGTTCACGATTAACATATTTTAAAGCAATAATACAAACCGTTTAGGCCTCAGATATTTGGATAATCACATAGATCATATAGATGACATATACAATTAAGTTTTACAGAATACACTAAATATGGGCAGTATGTTTCCGTTTTAAAAATAATCTTCTTGTGTTTCAAATACACAAAACTTTCTTTATTATCTGTATATATTATACCATAGAGAAATCAAATAAAAAAAATTACATCAAACTCACCAATACATTTTCTTGGCCCCTCACCGAATGGCATATAAGCGTAATTTGGAATGCTCTTCCTGTTTTCAAGGGTGAATCTTTCAGGGTTGAATTCCTTCGGGTTTGGAAAATATTTGGGATCGTTATGAAATCCTAAGAGAGGGATGAAGACAGAAGTTCCTTTCTCCAGGACAATGTTGGTTCCAGGAATTTTGTAATCCCTTAAAGTCATCCTATCCAAAAACGGCAAAATTGGATATTTTCTCAGCGTTTCTATAGAAAAAATCACATATATAACTTTTAGTTTAACACACCTAAATATTAGTTTAACACAAATATATAATTATTAGTTTAATAAGTTGTAAACCCTCAATTGAGTGTTCTTTAGTGTAATCCTGTGTTGTATCCCCTGCTGTGGTCATTGTAAGCTTTATGCCTGTGAGTAGTTTACGTAAAGTGACTGAAACCAATGGGACTTATGGCCTGATACTCATGAAGCCACACTGTAGGCACTTCATGCTGATTAAGTTATCTAGCTGTGGTAATCACCATTTTACAGTTCTATATCTGTTTTAGACCTTCTTGTGTAACATGTGAGCCTTAATTAGTGAAGGTCAGTCTCTGTTGAAGTCTCATGATGAGCGTGGTTAGATATGAGCTAAAGGGAAAGTACGCTATATGTCTAGCTTATTTAGGCTGATTTGCCTCTGACAAGAAGGCTAAGATTCTAATACTGGCCGTTTGTATTCAGGGTGATATGACCCTAATGTTTTTATACTCTTTTTACATGTTAATGCAAGTACATTTCCTATGAAATATACCTTTCAAAAATGTGTTACTGTGAAACTGGGTACTTCCCCTTTCGTGGTTAATAATTGATGATGGGAAGGATATGTGGTGCTTCTTCTTACTGAGTTAAGGTAATTTATAAATTATGTGCCTATATAATTGGTTGGTCAAAAAGTTAAATATAAATTCCTTAATTAAAATCACCCTAAGATATTATTTTACTTCGATTTTGTATTTATTTGCGGTATTTAACGTGCACTTTCTGAACGGACTGTTTATATCAGCACATGAGAATTTCTATGAGCGATAACAAAAGGGCCTACTAATTTTTCCAAGGAAGCATACCTTCCAGGGTTCTTTCACTTGTCACAAGAAATATTAGTCGGCTTTACTTAGCGTCCGAAGGCAATTGTGCTGCGGATGTTTATCGCTCAAGAAAATCCGCCGACCTCGGTTGGGTTTGAGACTAAGAACAACGAGTTCTGAGATGAACACTTTATACGCCAAGACCACCAAGGTCAACCTAATGTAACAAACGTTAAGGAAAATTCAAACATATATGAAAATGTTTGTGATAAAATGTTACCTAATTGAATCATAGTGGAATGAATACTGAAGTATTCACATATCTGGTCTACAGACAACCAGATATTATTGACGCATTCAACAACCAAGAGCTGTAATATTTCTAATTAATATATATGAAAAAATTTATCACTTATAGGTTTTTAATTTACTTAACATTATTTTAATCAAATGATTGCGTATAAATTCTTAATAAATTTGACTGGTTTTACGATATTAATAAATATATATATATATTTACGATATTAATAAATATATATATATATATATACTATTTTTCATAATTTTTCAGAATATTTTTTTACTTAAAATTACAACTCATTGTGATAAAAAAAGTTATACTCCTAATATTCTCCTTCTTAAATAATGTAAGCTTTGTATTCCTTATTATTTAGAATGTTTTATAAAATTATCGGGATGGAGTGTTACCTGAGACCACATATCAATATAAGTCATCTCTCACACTGTAGATATACTTAGGAAGTAATGTTAAGTGATACCACAGGTCAATAAGTCACACCTCCAATTGTAGATATACTCAGGAAGTAGTGTTAAGTGATACCACAGGTCAATAAGTCATCTCTCAGACTGTAGATATACTCAGGAAGTAGTGTTAAGTGATACCACAGGTCAATAAGTCATCTCTCAAACTGTAGATATACTCAGGAAGTAG
>CABFWO010004347.1:0-55922 GCA_902155825.1 Timema genevievae | reverse complement strand
CGCTCCAGTCTGGCCACCTCTCATTACAACCAATGTGTTCTATTTTATATTTTAGTCGCTCGCTCGCCCAGTCTGGCCACCTCTCATTACAACCAATGTGTTCTATTTTATATTTTAGTCGCTCGCCCAGTCTGGCCGTCCCCTAATAGCCAACTCCTCCCAACGCAACCCTCTACAGCTTAGTTGCAGTCTCACTAGGAATGTGTATTTTACAACAATAGACTACAGAAAACAGGATATAAAGTTCATTGTTACATAAACTTCTCATTCTGACAACTATATGTTGATAAAACTTAGTTATGTATGCGTTAGTCAAATCGATAGTATTAAAAAATATACTTACTCGATATCCTAAAAATTACTCAAAAAAGACGCGAACCAAGAAAATATTACCTATTAATCCAAAATTATTAATAACCAATAACATATTTTCACAAGCAGGGGATCATGAACATAATTTATGAGCACAATAGCATTGTCTTTTGTTTACGTGTGATCAACATCTGGGCGCTAGTAATAACCATTTGAAAACATCCCAAGTTTTGTGTAAATGTTCAATATGTGCATTTTATATTACGAGGCGTCATTTGATATCATGGAAGTGATTGATTGTCAGTGTGCTTGTTTGATACTAGAGGTGATTGTAAGAGTTTGTTTGATATTAGAGGTGATAGTAAGAGTTTGTTTGTTAGTGGAGGTGATCGTCAGTGCTAGTTTGATATTGGAGGTGATTGTAAGAGCTTGTTTGACACGTAGTATAATTTAGATATCTAGTATCTGACTATAAAGCAGCCAACTATGCGTCCATTACAACACGTGTCCGACCTAAAGGAGGGTTTACACTCTGCCTTATTTCATGCAACATGCCGCATGGAACTAGACGTACAGGAGATGCACGTTGGGGTATGCGCAGGCACATGGCCCGAATGTAGCTGTGTGTCCAGCCGCAAATTGGGGGAGCATTTTGCAACAATCTTTCCTCACAGTTAGTTGAGAACTATCCTGGAGTCTGTGGGGGGCCCAGCGGGAGAGGATACCGGGGGCATAATATACCCGGGGCGGACCAACTGGAAGTAGGAGTAATTGAAATGTCAAATAGGTAATTTAAGAGCTAAACCTGTTAACTAGACTAAGAAAGGAAATGTAGTAAAAAGATTCAAACAAAATTATTAAAAGGAGAAAAATGCCCCTGATTTAAAGTAATTTGGGCTAATTAAAATTAGGTAATAAATAGAAATTATCTCGAGTTACCTGAGAACTATCGAAGGCGGTTCCCTTGGTTTGTTTAGTAGTTGTGTAGTTGTATTATCCGTGAAAGTTTTTGTTTCGTTGTGTTTTCCTTGTTGGAGAGGAGTGCCGAAAAAACATTCGAATTCATCAATGACAATCAACCTCATCCATTGTTGTGGCGGTCATCACACAAATACTATAAATATAGAATTTTGTTTTGGAAGGTGTTTAACCATACTGATCAAAATCCCTAATCACGACGCTTACCTTTCTTTCTACGCCGTAAAATGATAATAGCTGCAGCGACGACATCTTTAAACGCACTGACGCATAAAACGAGATGCAACATCAAAAACACCATGCCTCTGCGCTTCTCTAATATCCAATGAAACCAAATGATCTGTTCCAATAACCGATGAAACCAAATGATCTGTTTCAATAACCGATGAAACCGAATGATCTGCCCCAATATCCGATGAAACCGAATGATCTGTTTCAATATCCGATGAAACCGAATGATCTGTTTCAATTATCCGATGAAACCGAATGATCTGTTCCAATATCCGATGAAACCGAATGATCTGTTCCAATAACCGATGAAACCGAATGATCTGTTTCAATAACCGATGAAACCGAATGATCTGTTCCAATAACCGATGAAACCGAATGATCTGTTTCAATAACCGATGAAACCGAATGATCTGCCCCAATATCCGATGAAACCGAATGACCGGCTCCAACATCCAATGAAACTAATGATTGAAACGGTCTAGTTATTGGATGGTGTTCCCCCTGTCGGTTATCTGCCTACGGGGAAGGGAGGGGAACTACCAAAGCAGATTTAGCTCACTTTCCCTCGTCGGGACAAACTGAGCTCTGCGCCTGGGAGAGCATAACCGACGTAAGGGACGTCGCGACGCTGGGAGATAGGTTTAAAGGTGCAAGTTGTTGATACACAGAACTAGCACTAGACTGATCAGCAAGTTGTTAGTAGCCAGAACTAGCACTTAGACTGATCAGCAAGTTGTTAGTAGCCAGAACTAGCACTAGACTGATCAGCAAGTTGTTAATAGCCAGAACTAGCACTAGACTGACTAGCAAGATGTTAATAACCAGAACTAGCACTAGACTGATCAGCAAGTTGTTAATAGCCAGAAATAGCACTAGAATGATCAGCAAGTTGTTAATATCCAGAACTAGCACTAGACTGATCAGCAAGTTGTTAATATCCAGAACTAGCACTAGACTGTTCAGCAAGTTGTTAGTAGCCAGAACTAGCACTAGACTTATTAGCAAGTTGTGAGTAGCCAGAACTAGCACTAGACTTATTAGCAAGTTGTGAGTAGCCAGAACTAGCACTTGACTGATCAGCAAGTTGTTAATATCCAGAACTAACACTAGACTGATCAGCAAGTTGTTAGTTAGCCAGAACTAGCACTAGACTGATCAGCAAGTTGTTAGTAGCCAGAACTAGCACTAGACTTATTAGCAAGTTGTTAGTAGCCAGAACTAGCACTAGACTGATCAGCAAGTTGTTAATATCCAGAACTAACACTAGACTGATCAGCAAGTTGTTAGTAGCCAGAACTAGCACTAGACTGATCAGCAAGTTGTTAATAGCCAGAACTAGCACTAGACTGATCTGCAAGTTGTTAGTTGCCAGAACTAGCACTAGACTTATTAGCAAGTTGTTAGTAGCCAGAACTAGCACTTGACTGATCAGCAAGTTGTTAATAGCCAGAACTAGCACTTGACTGATCAGCAAGTTGTTAATAGCCAGAACTAGCACTAGACTGATCAGCAAGTTGTTAGTAGCCAGAACTAGCACTAGACTGATCAGCAAGCTGTTAGTAGCCAGAACTAGCACTAGACTGATCAGCAAGTTGTTAGTAGCCAGAACTAGCACTTGACTGATCAGCAAGTTGTTAATAGCCAGAACTAGCAAGTTTATCTATGATCTCGACTAATGTTCTTACTATGACGACAGACTATACTCTCGACTAATGCTACCTGAACTAGTTCCATGTGTTCGTTGTAGCGTCGTGACGCTGTCTGATGATCCGGCACGGATGTAATCTTGGCGCTGAGGCAGCAGGAGAAACCTCCCTGGTAATCCCCGCGCGCCGCATCAGCAGTTCTACCAACCCAAGACTGAACACACTAATATTCCCTGCTTTGGAGAAAAGCTGCTTACATACTAGACTAGAGGATGCTCGCTTATTGGGGCGGACGACTCCTTCTCTTTCTCTTCCTTCATCCCCTCCACATTATCTCTCTCTTTCTCTAACTTTATTCTTCTCTCTCTGTTCTGTGACAACAATTAAACTTTTGTTCAAGAATGTCGAGGATAACTTTAGAATATTGAAAATATCGATAATCCCTGTTTAATACATTAGAAAACTTTCCCCTTTCATGGTTTGAATGGTGGGGTCTGTGGATGTGTTTGTATGGTGGGGTCTGTGGATGTGTTTGTATGGTGGGGTCTCTGAGTGTGTTTGTATGGTGGGGTCTGTGAGTTTGTTTGTATGGTGGGGTCTGTGAGTGTGTTTGTATGGTGGGGTCTGTGAGTGTGTTTGTATGGTGGGGTCTCCAAGTATTTTTGTATGGTGGGGTCTCTGAGTGTGTTTGTATGGTGGGGTCTGTGAATGTTTGTATGGTGAGGTCTCTGAGTGTGTTTGTATGGTGGGGTCTGTGAGTGTGTTTGTATGGTGGGGTCTGTGAGTGTGTTTGTATGGTGGGGTCTGTGAGTGTGTTTGTTTGGTGGGGTCTGTGAGTGTGTTTGTATGGTGGGGTCTCTTAGTGTGTTTGTATGGTGGGGTCTCTGAGTGTGTTTGTATGGTGGGGTCTGTGAGTGTGTTTGTATGGTGGGGTCTGTGAGTGTGTTTGTTTGCGAGTTGAAACACACACAACTGTAATAATCATTATTTGGTTCTGAAGGAGAAGTTTCTCACTCAACGGTTGGAAATAAACTCTAAATAATTTTCTGAAGCATCACATTGTCATACATTTGCTGGAGTTGGGACACAGGACTCTGCTCTCACTAAGGAGGGAGGTGGGGAAAAAGTCAAAATCTCCTCAAAAGTATCCTGCTATGATCTAATCCCCGTTTTCTCCAAATAATGCTCCCCACACTGATCGGGAAAACCAGGAGTTTTGCTTCAATTTGGTCCTCTAAGGAGAGAAAAACCAATAAAAGTGCTAGATATTTTTGGCCACTTATCTAGAATTTAAAGGCGAGAACTACTCTAAATATGTTGAAGGGGCATCAAGTTTTCAAAAGTTTTCCATTTTTTGTTCCTTGAACACTCCTTTGACTTTAGGGACTTTTTTAAATCCCACTCTCCTCTCCCCAAATAAGATTTTTCCGCTAGTGTGTGTGTAGCATATTTGTGCACACTCTACTGTATAACTTACCCACACTCTACTGTATAACTTACCCACACTCTACTGTATAACTTACCCACACTCTACTGTATAACTTACCCACACTCTACTGTATAACTTACCCACACTCTACTGTATAACTTACCCACACTCTACTGTATAACTTACCCACACTCTACTGTATAACTTGCCTACTCTCTACTGTATAACTTGCCTACTCTCTACTGTATAACTTACCCACACTCTACTGTATAACTTGCCTACTCTTTACTGTATAACTTACCCACACTCTACTGTATAACTCGCCTACTCTACTGTATAAAACTGTATAACTCGCCTACTCTACTGTATAACTTACCCACACTACTGTATAACTCGCCTACTCTACTGTATAATACTGTATAACTCGCCTACTCTACTGTATAACTTACCCACACTCTTTTGTATAACTTGCCCACTCTCTACTGTATAACTTACCGACACACTACTGTATAACTTGCCTACTCTCTACTTTTTAACTTGCCCACACTCTACTGTATAACTTGCCCACACTCTACTGTATAACTTGCCTACTCTCAACTGTATAACTTACCCACACTCTACTGTGTAACGTGTCTACTCTCTACTGTATAACTTGCCTACTCTCTACTGTGTAACGTGCCTACTCTCTACTGTATAACTTGCCTACTCTACTCGTGGCTGAGCTCACACCACAACGGAATAATCACTTTCCGAACAAGCCCTAAAATAAAGTGTAATAAGGATGTAGATTAAGTCCATGGCTGTATCCTGGATATATTTTTGAGGAAGAAGGGAAGAGGCTCAGAGCAAAGTCTCCCAACAGGAGATGGTAAGGAATTAATTTTAACAAAGACCCATCTTGAAGTAATTTATAATGTTTTAATCATAATTGAAGTTGGGGGTATACATTTGCAGGACTTTGATAGTCTATAGGCCATTCCATTCACCTTATATTTACGTTTGATGACAATTACGTTTAAATACCAAATACCACCTAGGCCTCCACCCAAATAATGACCGAAACATAACATTAACATTAACGTTAGCATGAGTGGAAGTTCACTACTGGTGCACATACTTCTAGGTACGTTTCAAATAGATGTGTCTGGACTAAATTTATATTTATACGTCTGGCGCCTTTGTCCTGGATATCAGCAAATTAAACTAATTTAAATCAAAAATATATCTTAACGATGAGAAAAGTTACTAAGAGTAAGTCCACTGGTACTGGTATTTGCCTGGAACCATGAAAAAATCACTTGACAAAACCTACACCAGATAATGCTTTTCTTATTTAGTATATTTTACGTGCACTTCTAGAACACCCTGATTATTTCAACAGACGACTTACAAACTAGCCTAATGCTAAGAAAAGCACAACATTCAATTTACCAACTATAAATCTTCTACCATGCCGGGAATGTAACCTGGTATTCCAATATCATTTGGCACACGCACTACCGACTGCGGTAAGTATTGACCTGTAGTGTTGTTTTTTTTACAATTGCTTTTACATAATTAAATATACCCATGTAAAATCAAAAGAAAATCAGTTTCAAACATGACAACAAATTATCTATACATTTATTTAAAAATACTCGGGTAAAAGATATCCATTTCAGACTTAGCGGGCGTTGCTTATGACCATTATTACTACAGCCACCATAGCATTATTCGCGATCGGAACGAGACTTATGACGTGATATATTTGGAAACTCGTGAAATAGAGACAAAAATGTTAGTGTTTATATTTTGTAAAAAAAATTATTGATATAACACTTTTATTGGGGTAGCTTATATTACTATAAATAGATGCATCAGTGAATGTGCTAATTTAATTGAAATAAAGATGTTCATTTTAAGCTTAAAAATGGCAACCCCGCTGGGCAGAATGACAGTGCTAACAGGGTAACCAATGTGTTAAAAAGAGATGGCAAGACCTGTCCATAAGAGCCTGTACTGCAATTTAAGAGTGGAATGGCCTCTATAGTATATACTAACCCAGGCGTTGAGTAGAAATACTTATTAACAAGACTTGCTCAAATATTAAAGTTTGGTGGCGTTTTCAACACACATTTTTACCAAACATTTACATTCAGAAACATTTGTTCAGAGTTTCTCAAACGGAGTAAAAAAAAAGCCTTTAAAAATTAGGAAAAAATATTTTAAAAAAATTACCGGGAATTATGCTGGAATTTTATTCTAAGGTTTGAGTGGCCAACCTGACATTTCTATTTTAATGTAAGGCATTGTCAACACGGTAAAATATTACCATATCATAATATTGATAAATGATGGTTTTTCCTCCGTCCGACACACTTGTAACACAAAATTACACCCACGTATAACACAAGCACGACTGGCTGTGTAACACCAGTCCAATGAAAGTATCTCCAATACGAAAAGTATTAACGTAATGACGGCAGAACACTTTGTTATGTTTGTAATTGACCGCAGGCGTAAAAACGGCTGAATATAGAGCATTGTCCACGTGTGCCAACCTTGCGGCTCCACCCGCCTGCTGAGCTGTCATTTGCATGCAGGCTTACCACTCCACTCACTCCCGCCGTTTTTACACCGTATTAATTACCTGATCCCATGGTCCGAGCGAGTGGTGGTTCATACCACATTAACCCTCGACCACACACAACTCAACACCGTGTCTGTCGCTTTTAATAATTGATAGAAAGAAGGATGCAAGGGACTGCACCAGCATTCGTCTGGAGATATAATGGGGAAAACAATATAAAACTTAGACTCAATTTACCTGGTCAACGATAGAGCCCTGCATTTACGAATCAGATTACTTTATATTAAATGGGCGTCACACCTTGCGAGGAGCAGTTCTTTGTTTATAACTTGTAAACTAGCCTTGCAAGGAGCATTTATTTGTTTATAGCTTGTAAACTAGCCTTTCAAGGAGCATTTATTTGTTTATAGCTTGTAAACTAACCTTGCAAAGAACGGTTCTTTGTTTATAGCTTGTAAACTAACCTTGCAAAGAACAGTTCTTTGTTTATAGCTTGTAAACTAGCCTTGCAAAGAACAGTTGAAGGCTTGTAAACTAGCCTTGCAAGGAGCATTTATTTATAGCTTGTAAACTAGCCTTGCAAAGAACGGTTCTTTGTTTATAGCTTGTAAACTAGCCTTGCAAAGAACAGTTCTTTGTTTATAGCTTGTAAACTAGCCTTGCAAAGAACAGTTCTTTGTTTATAGCTTTTAAACAAGCCTTGACAAGAACATCACTGACAGCATCTGTCGAGAGGTTCCAATGAAGCTTACATGGTCAAGCAACCAACTTTCAAGAAGAGTTGTTCCTCTAGTAATTCTACTGGAGTTGGGTATTCCTCTCAACATGGCGGGGATGTAGTGTATTTCTTCTCAACATGGCGGGGATGTAGTGTATTTCCTCTCAACATGGCGGGGATGTAGTGTATTTCTTTCTAAACATGGTGGCGGGGATGTAGTGTATTTCCTCTCAACATGGCGGCGGGGATGTAGTGTATTTCCTCTCAACATGGCGGGGATGTAGTGTATCTCCTCTCAACATGGCGGGGATGTAGTGTATCTCCTCTTAACATGGCGGGGATGTAGTGTATTTCTTCTCAAAATGGCGGGGATGTAGTGTATTTCCTCTCAACATGGCGGGGATGTAGTGTATTTCTTCTCAACATGGCGGGGATGTAGTGTATCTCCTCTTAACATGGCAAGGATGTAGTGTATCTCGTCTCAACATGGCAAGGATGTAGTGTATCTCGTCTCAACATGGCAAGGATGTAGTGTATGTCCTCTCAACATGGCAAGGATGTAGTGTATGTCCTCTCAACATGGCAAGGATGTAGTGTTATGTCCTCTCAACATGCCAAGGATGTAGTGTATGTCCTCTCAACATGGCAAGGATGTAGTGTATCTCGTCTCAACATAACAAGGACGTAATATATCTCCTCTCAACATGGCAAGGATGTAGTGTATCTCGTCTCAACATAACAAGGATGTAGCGTATCTCCTCTCAACATGGCAAGGATGTAGCGTATCTCGTCTCAAAATGGCAGGGATGTAGTGTATCTCGTCTCAACATAACAAGGATGTAGTGTATCTCGTCTCAACAAGGATGTAGTGTATCTCGTCTCAACATAACAAGGATGTAGTGTATCTCGTCTCAACATAACAAGGATGTAGTGTATGTCCTCTCAACATGCCAAGGATGTAGTGTATGTCCTCTCAACATGGCAAGGATGTAGTGTATCTCGTCTCAACATAACAAGGATGTAGTGTATCTCGTCTCAACATAACAAGGATGTAGTGTATCTCCTCTCAACATAACAAGGATGTAGTGTATCTCGTCTCAACATAAAGGATGTAGTGTATCTCATCTCAACATAACAAGGATGTAGTGTATCTCCTCTCAACATAACAAGGATGTAGTGTATCTCGTCTCAACATAAAGGATGTAGTGTATCTCATCTCAACATAAAGGATGTAGTGTATCTCATCTCAACATAACAAGGATGTAGTGTATCTCCTCTCAACATAACAAGGATGTAGTGTATCTCATCTAGCCCTAGTACCACTACAAACATCTCTGTTGAAACTCTCCACGCCACGCCACTGCCTGCTACGCTCGCTGATGGGGGCACAGGGAAGCGAAGCGAAAATGTGATTTGCGCCCACGCCGCCTGCCTCCAGGGAGACGCACGTCGTGCTTTGATCTCGCCGACAAGCCGCGTAACAAGCGTCCAACTCCCTCCACTCGGCGTCGTTCCTAGGAGAGGTCGCGTTGGACGACTCAGGACTGATCACGGTTTATTGACGCAATCTTGAGTCTAGAACGCTTCAACTTGAGAACAGAAATACCTCTGAGAATAACACTCTCCCTTCAGGAATACATTCTAGATATAGTCCTAGTAGGGGTGAATCGACCGTGTTTGCATTAAGTTGTGTTAGCGATTTGGTTAGCCAACTATCATTCGAAATAAATTAAGTGTAGTACCTTTTTAACTTTAATATATTTGCTGTTTGAATTAAAATCAAATATCTTGCCTGTAGGATCATAGGTATGTTACATGCTTTTATTTTTTTCACCTCTATAATGACAGGTTCATATGTTACATGCTTTTATATTTTTCACCTCTAGAATAACTGGTTCATATGTTCCAAGTGTTGATATTACTCACCCCAAGGTTCAATAGTTTATATAAAAGTTAAAATTATTTGTCTAGCGACTGCCAAAATTTTAGTTCAGATCTACTTGTACTTGTAACAATACCAATATATTTTTATTTTCTATTCATATTTATTAATTATTGTGCGAATTGTATGATGTTTTTAATCAATAATTTCATACCTAGATTAATTGTCACTGTTCAGATCCCTCCTGGAGGCACGAGCTATTTCAATTGTGGTTTGAAGACTCTTATTATCAAGTGCAAAAACACATTATTTTAGTAACTTAAAAAGAGACACGAATCTAAACTATTTGTGTACTTTGTTTATTTGTAGGCCCCAAGGTCTGCTAACACGTTATAATGACTGTTAAATACGGTCTATAAAAATTACTTTATGGTTGAATATGTCAGAAAATATAATTATTTTCATCTCGACTTAAAATAGAGGCTTGTGAGGGAATGTTCTGACAAATTATGGCTACAAATAATCTTACATTAAACTTCAGTAAAACAAAATTAGAAATAGAAATCACAATTTTAGCTTACCACCAAAAGAAACTAAACTATTGACAAAAATTTCCCCTCTATTAAACCCAATGATCTGTTCAGTTCATAAATCTGAAGTAGAAATCACAATTTTAGCTTACCACCAAAAGAAACTAAACTATTGACAAAAATTTCCCTCTATTAAACCCAATGATCTGTTCAGTTCATAAATCTGAAGTAGAAATCACAATTTTAGCTTACCACCAAAAGAAACTAAACTATTGACAAAAATTTCCCCTCTATTAAACCCAATGATCTGTTCAGTTCATTAATCTGACAACATATTTTATTTTCTGAAAATCCGTAATAAATCTGCTTATCAGTTTAACCGAGTTCACCAACTTTTATTGAACAATTTGAGATCTTCAAACAAAACAAATTGCTTTGTACTTTCTCGCGATCTTTGTCAAACATTCTTTTCTAGCTCTTTACACATTCGTGATCCGCTTTTCAGTTTGTTATCTTGTGTTTGAAGTTCCACCTTCACCACTCCCCGCTTCTTGCTACTTTTCTTAGCATCTCCTTCATATTAATGTTTCATAGAGTTTGTTATCAGAATTGAACGAACACCTTGATACAGAGGGGTGAACACCTTGATACAGAGGGGTGAACACCTTGATACAGAGGGGTGAACACCTTGATACAGAAGGTCTGGACACCTTGATACAGAGGGGTGAACACCTTGTTACAGAGGGGTGAACACCTTGATACAGAGGGTCTAGACACCTTGATACAGAGGGGTGAACACCTTGTTACAGGGGGGTGAACACCTTGATACAGAGGGGTGAACACATTGACAACATTGTGCCGAACATTAAAGTGAAGTAAGACTATAATATTCGTCTCCTGGAGTGAGTGAGTTAATAGATTCAGTTGCTTTCTCCATGTCCCAGAGAGAGATGCTTCTTGCTGCTATCTCCTATGTCCCAGAGAGAGACACTTCTTGCTGCTATCTCCATGTCCCAGAGAGAGACACTTCTTGCTGCTATCTCCATGTCCCAGAGAGATGCTGTTCCCCTACACCCCCACGAGTAACAAGAGGCGGCGCTCCGCCTACCGCTGCTTAGTCCAGCAGGCGCCCGTTGCCATGGTTATGGCGCACGCCCCGCCTCCTGGTATAGGAGGGAGGGGGGAAAGACTAAATCAGGAGTTTTACAAGTTCCATCCCTCCAAACTAGTGTTGTACCGATGCGGGGCCTGGGTTCAATCAGGACCAGAGCCTCTGAGCTGTTATTGACATAGTATGTCGGACAAAACTCTCACGGAGAGTAAAGATTACAAGTGTAATTTTGAAATTTACAATAGCTCAAAGCTTGGATAACAAACTAATGACAAAGATTTATACGAGTTGGATCGAAACACTTTTTACCGTCCAGCTTTAAAATACTCACTCCTCCATCTCGTGACTGCTTGACGCCTGTACAGGACTTGTGTGAGGACAGGATCAAACACACTGGGGCAGTTTTTACACTGGACAGGGGGAGTATTGTTCATTGTAACATGATGCTAACCTTATGTTGACAGTAGCAGTCTTGTTCATTGTAGCATGATGCTAACCTTATGTTGACAGTAGCAGTCTTGTTCATGGCAACATGTTGTTAACCTCATGTTGACAATAGCAGTCTTGTTCATTGTAGCATGATGCTAACATTATGTTGACAGTAGCAGTCTTGTTCATGGCAACATGAGGATAACCTTATGTTGACAGGAGCAGTCTTGTTCATTGTAGCATGATGCTAACCTTATGTTGACAATAGCAGCCTTGTTCTAGTTAAGCCGTCGACATGATGTCGGGGTTCTATTCCAGGAATTATTTACGGGTTTTTCCCCCCTTTTATGGTTTTCCACTCTCCTCTGCGCCAGTGGTTTCCAACCTTTTTCAGATGACGCCACCCTTGGTAGATTTTAAAACTCCTATGGGGGCCCACCCCCCTTATTTGTTGGGATGGATATACAAAATCTTAAAGCATTATTTTCTAGTTATTTCGTTCCATACAAAAATAAATGTAACACTTGCAGCAAAATGATATAAATAAAATGACTGAAAGTTACGGTAAGACTGGCACTGTTTTTTTGTAATTACTTCTTAAATATTGAGTTGGATGTTTGACGAATTACACCGCAATTCATTTTCCACTTGAAGTCGACAAACACCATTTAGTTTTTATTAAAGTCAGAATAGTGGAAATTGGGCGGTGTTGCATGTGGCCATAGTGGAACTGATGGAGAAGGTAGAGGAGAATTGGGGGGAAGGGGGGGGGGGCGGTAAATCTGAGGCTTGCGGGCTTGTAAATAAACACGTGCATGCGCACCTTTGGCTGGTCATTTAATTGGTAAATTAGGTCTACAGATACTGGTATGCATGGTTTACAATAACGCAAGTAAAAATTAGCTTACTTTTGAAAAGGGGTATAAAATACAAACTGTCCTCAATTCCCAAATGATTTTTAACATTATTTTCTATTGATTCTGCGCCTCCCTGGGAAGTGATCCCCGCCCCCGCTGGTTGACAACCCACTCCTCAACATGAATACAGTAAGATTGCCACGAACCATTCGAAACCGGGGAAAAAAGACGGAATATTGTCTAGAACATTGTTTTATGGATGTGAAGCGTAGGTTGGTCGGGAGAATCACAAGAGCAAGGTGAATGCGTTTAGAATGAGATATCTAAGAAATATGTGTGGAAAAACTAGAATGGACACAGTCGGTAATGAATGGCTGCTGAAGGAGTGCGATTTGAAAGGAAATACAATAGGTCAATGTGAAAGATGCGTCTTACGTTGATTTGTGCATGTTGAGAGGATGAGTGTGGATCGAGTGACGAAGCAAGTATATGAAGGTAGAGTGTGCGGATTAAAAGGAAGGGGTAGGCCATGTAGGACGTGGTTAAATGTTGTAGACGAATGTGTCAAAAAGAGAAACATTACAAGTTTTAAGAGTAAAAGAGCATGTATGACTCGCTGTATTGATGTTGTTGAAGCCTTGAATGGCTGAAGGGAGTATGCAAGGACAGGGAAGTGAGTATAAAGTTTTTTTTAAGCTATATGCACAGTTTCTTGCCTACAGCTTGATTCACACGTTCGCCGAAAATAGAGAACAGAATCTTCTTGAGTAGCTCAGCAATTCACACGCTGTATGTTGACCCATGATGCATTGCAACGCTAACTTAAAACAGCTAACTATCAACATTTTATTTTCTAGTGGATAATAAACATATATTTTAGATCATTCTCCCGATGGATGTTTTCAAATTATAACGCTGTGTCGTGGCACAATCCAATACATGGATACAAGCTTTACATTAACGGGTTATTACAAATCTCCTCACAACGGTCAACGAAACTGTCTGTTAGCTTCTGGCAGTACAGCGCATGCGTTGTCAAATGCGCATACACACTGATTTTATATGGTTGGTTCTGAGATTTGATCGGTTCTCCTGTGCCGAACATCTCAGACAGAGCGCACGAAATAGAGATGAGTTGAACTTTAGCAGAACAGCTCGCGCCGATGAGGCGGAAATCTTGTGATTGGCTTAGAGCTCGTCACGTGACTAAGCTTCTGTTCCGCGCTAGTTTTTCGATGAACGTGTGAATCCACAGTACCCCGTAAGGAAACGGCGTGGTTAATGTATGTATTATGTATGTATGTATATGTATGTATGTATGTATGTATATATGTATATGTATGTATATATATGTATATGTATGTAATGTATGTATGTATGTATGTAATGTATGTATGTAAAATACAGGGAATTTTAAAAATAACTGAACATAATTGTAAAATGTATGAATTTTCAGCATTTAACTACAAACTATTTTCAAATTGTGACTTAGGAACTAAATACTCAGGTCTAACCTCTTCTCCATGTAACATTGTCTTGTATAAATGTCAATTCATCAGATTTTAAACACATAACTTCACAATACATCTATTTTATGATAAATAAACGAAATGTTTTAATACTCCTCTGAAAAGTGTCCGATAAACAATAAAACAAAGGGAATTGTGAAATGTAGTACAACCGTGCACTAATACACTCTCCTGACTTCCTCTGTCCTTCCATTGACAGCCTGGACGGGTAGTACAACCGTGCACTAATACACTCTCCTGACTTCCTCTGTCCTTCCATTGACAGTCTGGACGGGTAGTACAACCGTGCACTAATACACTCTCCTGACTTCCTCTGTCCTTCCATTGACAGTCTGGACGGGTAGTACAACCGTGCACTAATACACTCTCCTGACTTCCTCTGTCCTTCCATTGACAGTCTGGACGGGTAGTAAGACTAGGGGCAAAAAGAAGCAGACATCATAGACATGGGGGCTACACCACAGACAGGGAAAACATGGGAATGTCAGGGAATTTAAATGTTGATGTTTGGTAGACCTTAGGATTGTTTTCGAAAATATGACCAATCTATTAAACAAAAAAAAAAATTACCATTCACAATCAGGGCCGTGCGGTAGATTTTCACATTATGATGCAAGTCTTCGAAATGCCGCCCAATCAAGGTTTTTTTTCTTTAAAATTAAGATAAAATAAAGATTTCTAGGTAACAGAACAAAATAAATAGATAACGAATATCTGTCAAATTGACAGCTAGCAACCGTTTTGACATATGCCTTTCTTTAACTTGTTATTGTATTGCCTCCACTTCAACGTATATGAATTTGGTACAAATATAGCAATAAACAATAAATAACGAACGCAAAAGTAGGCAAATGCAAATATTTCCTAAGCAACTCTCTCACACACATAACGCAAAAGTAGCCCAATATTACCTAAATAACTCTCTATCACACACAGGCACACGTTCCACACCTGAGATATACCCAGTCCATGCAAATGCTACTTTTTAATTCGAGTCCCTCTTGTCATAACATAATCATTTTCAATGATAATAAGTTACTACAATTGCTATAAAAAACAATAATTCTCTTACCTGATCTACTTTTTAAACACACAACTGAATTAGTATAAATGCAAAAATATTATACTGATACAGATATATTATGTATCTGATTTACTGATTTAAGCACAGCACAGCAACTTGCCATTTCTCGAGACAAACTAACATTAAAATCAAATATTGTCAATAATTGTAACAAAGCAGAACTATCAACACTTAACAAGTGCAATTGTCTTTTGTGATAATTGCCGCCTCTGCTTTTAGGAGCTGTTGCGCGGTATATTACAAACAAAAATAATAGCTTCGCGCTGTCAGATCAAAAGTCTTTCGGCGAGCGCTCGCCAACAATGCACTTACACCAGAAACCGAAATAAAAGGGTACCGAAAGCGCTTAGGCAGAGGCGTGCGATAAATCATAAATCGTATACATCAATAACGGAATAACATAAACCAATATTGAAAAGCGTTGCATAAAGATTTTTAATTATTGAAAGGTTCGAATTGTATTTTGATTTCTCTGCTTATTGCCGCCCCCTTGCGGTGCCGCCGCCTGATGCGACCGCCTCTCTGTATCATAGCACGGCACGGTCCTGATAATATCCCTCTAGTAGCCTCTGAACATAATATTCATCTGGTAGCTTGTCTGAATATAATGTTCTTCTAGTAGCCTCTGTTCGAACATAATGTTCCGCTAGCAGGTCCTTTCTGAAAATAATATTCCTATAGTAAGTAGCCTCTGAACATAATGTTCCTCTGTTAGCTTCTGTCCGAACATATGTTCCTCTAGTTTCCTTGTCTAAACATAATGATTAATTTTTACAATCTACAATCCATATTAACGGTGATTCTACTGAAAATACATTACTTCATTTAATTTCATGTCAAGGAACATTATCAAATAGCCGACATACAAATTAGAACATACTATTTTCTATTATGGTAATTTTATCTGAATGTTATTGAAATTCACTCTCCTCGCACATTGTTCTTGGTTTATTGAGGGAAATTTCTGATATCCTTGACACTAGTTAAATAACAGATCAGTTGGAGGAACTACCAAAGTGCATTTGGAACATTGTTTCACATTTTGAATCAATTTACGGCTAAGTTTGAATTTAATTATTTATTCCAAATACAGGGATCATTGGGCATGTGGGATATGACGTCAGACTTATGTGGCTTAGTTAGCTATTGTTGGGAGGCTAGTGTTCAAATCTCGGCTGGGTAACAGAGGATGTTTTTCCTCGTACGGTTGCTCATATCACCCTGTGTGAACTACTCTCTTCTCTCTCTCTCTCCCGCACCGCTATCTCCCTCCCTGCTGCCTCTCGTTCTCTTTGTGTAACAGTCGCCGCTAAACATCAAAGAGACTCCAAACATAAAAAGCCTCTCTCTGTCTCTCTCCCTCGTGCACAAACACACAAAGCTTTGATGTCGTGCCGCCAGTGGCTGTTGGTTGCTCTGTCTGTGTCCGGGACTCAGTCGCGAGTTGGCCGGAGCGCGATGCACATCTGCTGCAGACGTAACCCGTGACGTAGTTCGTGACGTAGCTCGCGGCACAGTTCACATGCCGCCGAAGGCATACCGCTACCGCTCGGAGGCGGACTTGGAACGCGCCTTATTTCGTTGGTTCGAACGCTATCAGTCGCTGCGCGCCGCCCGTAGGACAGACACCGACAGGGAAGTGACGGTGCTGCTGTCTGTGGATGAGTTGCGCAACAAGGCGCGTAGTCTGGCCAGACGTCTTTGCGTCCCGCGGGAAGTGGTGACGCGGCGTTGGGTGAAGCGATGGCAGTCGCGTTACGGACTGCCCACCCCTGGCGGCGTGACTCCCCTTGCCCCTACTGACGTCACCGAGCAATTGCCGGTCGTGAAGCGGGAACAAATCTCCCCCTCCCAGTTGAGCGACAGTCAAGTGTACTGCGGCTTCGTCTTCCAACTGGACTGGCGCAGTCTCCCGGACAGAAGTTTGGAACAGGGGGGGCGGGTGTGGGTGCTAGGAGCGAGCGACCGCACGGGCCGACACCGGACCCGCCTCCTAGTGGCGGGACAACTGTGGAGGCCGCCCTGCCTCCAAGGAGTGAACATGCTGAGCCAGCCCGTAGTGTACGCTGGGGGCGGCAATGGGACTCTCACCCCCGACCTGTTCTCCTGGTGGCTTCAGGGGGAGTTTATCCCAGCCGCTTCCCACCTCCACCCCAATGGGGTCGTTTTAGTCATGGAGAAGAGCGCATTTCTGCCCTCGGACACTGATTTCACGTCCCTGGACGGTAAAGTGGTGGTGAAGGTGTTACCGGAGGCGACGCTAGACTGGCCTGTGGTGGTGGCGGAGCTGAAGACGCGCTACGCCATCTCCTTGCTATCCGCTGTCAACAGAGACGTCTCCGTGGCGGATATACTCGCCCAACATTCTCTAAAGGAGGCGTTCCCTCTGCTGCATCGCGCGTGGCTCAATGTCCGCTCCGAGACTTTCTCTCGGTGTTGGTCGGCGCCTTGTCTTGAGCCACCCTTGCTGTGCCTGACGTCACGTGGTGCCGCCTCCCCAATTCAACTGCAGGAGGACCGTGCGCTGCTATTGGAGCTGCAGTGGTTGTCTCATGACCTAGGTTTGGAGGTGGCAGACGAGGACCTCTCGCAATGGGCCCGTGGGGGTGGGACACCGGTCTCTCTGAAGACCGAGCCCGTGGAAGATGGGGAGTGGGAGGTGCCCTCCCCTTTAGAGGTGGTGGACCATCTTACGCAGGCGCTGCGGTGGATGGAAACAGAGCCACTCGATCCGGGCCTACTGATGCTCGTCAGGGATATCATCTCCCTGGCTAAACAGGCACGTCCCTACAAACTTAGAGCAGGTACAACGTCCTTACAAACTTAGAGCAGGTACAACGTCCTTACAAACTTAGCGCAGGTACAACGTCCTTACAAACTTAGAGCAGGTACAACGTCCCTACAAACTTAGAGCAGGTACAACGTCCCTACAAACTTAGACCAGGTACAACGTCCCTACAAACTTAGAGCAGGTACAACGTCCTTACAAACTTAGAGCAGGTACAACGTCCCTATAAACTTAGAGTCAGGTACAACGTCCCTACAAACTTAGAGCAGGTACAACGTCCCTACAAACTTAGAGCAGGTACAACGTCCTTACAAACTTAGAGCATGTACAACTTCGCTACAAACTTTGTTAACGTGGGATTGTAAGTTTATTGTTTCTTCTTGATCTAATTAAATCTTAAACCAAACTCTCAACTTTACCTGTTTCGGTGGCCGCATGGTCTAAAGCCTTTTACATATTGGGCTCAAAACCCGAAAACGGCCAATGGACGGATTTTTTGCTCAATCCTAGGATTGGACGTTTAAAATGACCAAAACCCGAAGTTCTATTCAATTTCGGGATTTGGCCGTCTCCAAACAACCAAACCTAGGATTGTGCAATTACCAAACGACCAAAACCGACCACTTCCACTGTCTTCGAGAATGACCCGCAGCGCAGCTCGGCGTACGCTTTGGCGAGCGGCTCGCTGGGGTGCGCGCGGCTTTGGGTGTGTGTCACTCTCGCAAAAGACTAGACTGCCGATGACAGGGAGATCGTGGTTTGAATCCTGGTCGAGTGTATTGAGGGGCGGGGTTTATACATTTTTTCCACTCTCCCTCCACGTAAATGCGTGTACACTTAGTATAAATTCAACCTTACTCATCCCTAACTCATTACCGTAATTAGTACATATGCCTATAACATGAACAGTTAATAAGACGCAATGCTAAAAAAGAAGCTCCTAGCTTTCTCCTGATACTGAACCTACATATAGGACACTTGATATAACTCCCGACCTCCTGATACTGAACCTAACATAGGACACTTGATATAACTCCCGACCTCCTGACACCGAACCTACACATAGGACACTTGATATAACTCCCGACCTCCTGATACCGAACCTACACATAGGACACTTGATATAACTCCCGACCTCCTGATACCGAACCTACACATAGGACACTTGATATAACTCCCGACCTCCTGATACCGAACCTACACATAGGACACTTGATATAACTCCCGACCTCCTGATACCGAACCTACACATAGGACACTTGATATAACTCCCGACCTCCTGATACCGAACCTACACATAGGACACTTGATATAACTCCCGACCTCCTGATACCGAACCTACACATAGGACACTTGATATAACTCCCGACCTCCTGATACCGAACCTACACATAGGACACTTGATATAACTCCCGACCTCCTGATACCGAACCTACACATAGGACACTTGATATAACTCCCGACCTCCTGATACCGTACCTACACATAGGACACTTGATATAACTCCCGACCTCCTGATACCGAACCTACACATAGGGCACTTGATATAACTCCCGACCTCCTGATACCGAACCTAACATAGGACACTTGATATAACTCCCGACCTCCTATTCATTATAGTCTAAAATAACCTCATTTTGAAAACTCTCGCTAAAATACTTTTGTTCCATGGACCATTGACTTCCACTTAACAAACTGTTCCCGCCTCTCGCGGAAGAGTACATTGTAAATTGTAGTATTTTGAGGGGGGTTTGTTTCACCGAAAACCACACCTTAAGTTGACTTTTTACCACACTCTTTTTGATCCATCACCCACATTTAGATCGCCTTATTTAATTAAACATTGTCCGATTCATTTGCTAAGTATATAGTGCGCCTACCTATTGAAATGTGTCCAGGGTTCAATTCCTGACACTACCGAAACATGTTTAACTGGTAAATGCAAGCTCGTTTCACACTGGCTGGAAACATTCCCAAGCAAATCAGGCGTTAAACTACCAAATAGATATTCAGAAGCTCGAAAATAATTGGGTTAAATCCTATTTCAAGTTGGAATAAATACCGTTAAGTTAGTAACTATTATTTAGTGTGTTTTTTTACAGTAGACATTGAAGTACTTTTCTCCTGTCTATAAATTCACTACTGTTGCTACAATCATTCGATTACTTAATTTTAAATAGGTTACGTCAAAATGAGTACACATAAATTAAACCAAATTAAAAGGGTAAACCACAGTAAACACTACTCTAGTATCAATAAATCCATCAATAAGTGTTTTACAGCCCGTCGAGTGATTGATGTTGCCTAAGAAACCATTTGAAAGTAAGTTTTATAGTCTGCTAATTAACAGAGTGCAAAGTGTAAACCTCAAATCGGCGGCGTTCTGTGACCATTGTTACAATTTTTAACAATGTACAAACGAGTGGCATTAAATTCCCCAAGTAACGAGTTCCCCCCTCCCTAGTCGAGTCGGTCACATTATCTGCTATATTCGCGTTACTTCGAAAAGTCTCGAGTTGTGTACTTTTCTTGTTTCGCCGAAACAATGGATTATGGCGCAAAAAATCGTTTTCGGCCATGATTAGAAGGAACGGAGGAAAACTCTTAAACTATTTACGAGTATGGGGGCGTGTGTTTGTTTTTTTATGCTATATTAATTTCGAACGATATGAGAGTCAACGTAAATCAAATTTCCACCTCACACTATTTCCTATTTCCATTCGTGATGTTGATCAAGTTCAAATGTTAGCTTGTTTGAATTATCCCCTAACAAGGATGGCCCTGGAATATGGTCAAATGCACCGCGGCTTGTTACATTGGCAGGTCACTTATATTGTGAGTATTCATCTTGATTTAATTTGGAATGTGGTCACTTATATTGTGAGTATTCATCTTGATTTGATTTGGAATGTGGTCACTTATATTGTGAGTATTCATCTTGATTTAATTTGGAATGTGGTCACTTATATTGTGAGTATTCATCTTGATTTAATTTGGAATGTGGTCACTTATATTGCGATTACTCAACTTGAGTTGTAATCAGGTCTCTTATATTGCGAGTGTACTCCATTAGATTTGATTTGGTGTCTGTTGGATTTTTCTATTAACAAACTTAAGTTTGTTTTGTTTTGAAACATAAAGCAACCACATAAAAATCTTGTATTGCATCCATTCCCCATTAGCTAAGAAGGTCTCTTTCGGGGGTAGAGGGAGGACTTTGATATGTTCCGGTGTGTTAGTGGCAAGGAGAGACACTTGTAATTGTTATTGAACTAGTTCATATGAGCATTGCAGTAATTATTGTGTGTGAGGGGATGTATTTTAACGGACAATATCAGGAAACCTAGTGTTTTAATGACCATCTTGACCATGTATTTATCACGGTGAGCTATATGCGCTTGCGTCACTACTGTCGACTCGATCCTGCCACACACGACCAAATATCGTGAGAGCCAGATTAATTCAAGCGTTTGTTACCAGCTTTAGCGCCGCATATTTACAACAGGGCTAGGATAAGGACATAATGAACAGGGGAGGGAGTATGACAGCCACGTGGATGTGTGGTATATCTGTCCCTCCATATCCTCACACCCTCATGTGAACCTTACAACCCTTATATCATATACGTTACACCCCCTCTTTGTGCCTGGTTGGTGTTGCGACAAATACTAGCTTGTATCTTTGTTACCGCCAGTACTATCACGTCAGTGCGAGTGAGAGACAAATACTAGCTGGTATCTTTGTTAACCGCCAGTATTACCACCTCACTGCGACTATGTCACGCCTGAATGTTTTATTTGATTACAGGACATGATTCATATTGTTATTGATTGGGTAGGCCAAAGTATTTTGAGTCTCACAATTTTTTTTGCTATCCATACAGTGGATTCCTGTTAGTTGGAACACATCTACACTAGATCACCTTGGCCCAAATAAACAGCTGCCCCGATTAACCAATGTCCCAATTAGACGTAATCAACTGTGTATGTGTGTATATACACACGAATCGGAACAGCACTGTAAGTAACATTGTTATCCGTGTATCAGCGTTGTAAGTAACATTGTTATCCGTGTAACAGCGTTGTAAATAACATTGTTATCCGTGTATCAGCGTTGTAAGTTACATTGTTATCCGTGTAACAGCGTTGTAAATAACATTGTTATCCGTGTAACAGCGTTGTAAGTTACATTGTTATCCGTGTAACAGCGTTGTAAGCTACATTGTTATCCGTGTAACAGCGTTGTAAGCTACATTGTTATCCATGAAACAGCGTTGTAAGCTACATTGTTATCCATGAAACAGCGTTGTAAGCTACATTGTTATCCATGAAACAGCGTTGTAAGTTACATTGTTATCCATGAAACAGCGTTTTAAACTACATTGTTATCCACGGAAAAACGTACAGCGTATAATACATACATTCTCCGCGTTAAATTTTGATTTATTGCCAAGAAACGGTTATAGTCTCCCTGGAACATTTTTTATTATTGGATGCTAGTAAGGTTTCGTTGATACCATTTACAATAAATACTAAAAATCGTGGTGTAAAAAGGAAACTGTATAACGCTAATGGTTGGAAACAATCTAAGCTAAGGGTTAAGGCTTCTAGGTAAGAAATGCAAGAGTATTTCAAGCGTCACGACTAATACCGCATGACTCCTGCTGGTTTGGATAGTATTTGCTTTTTTAGTACATTTGTTTTACAATATGAACTCGTATTTCGCTACATTTTTTAAATTTTATTTTTATAACCATTCATGTTATTGTTATAGTGTAATATTTTTGAAAACATTGCATCACTTGCTAATATAGCCAGTTTGTTACGCTCTACGTCTACGTGGCTGTCCAATTTTCAGTTTTTAACGAGCTATTTGCACAAGCCATAACAAGGCCATACAAGATACAAGTTGAATTCAGCAGTTATGGCTAATTTGGTTTTTATTAACATAGTTAAATAAGTTATTTCACAATATAACTATTATTTAACTTTAGTTTGCTGAAAGGTAAATAAGACAATTTGCGCTCCTTTTAAAATAACTAATTTGGAATTATTTTGTATTGGTTACCTTTATTATTTAGCAGTAACAACGTTGCAAGTTGAAGTTACAACATTGTTACATGGAATATGTTTTAAATGTTTCTCTTTAGTACATACAGTAAGTCTATGGAGTACAAGGCAATGTAACCAATTAGGTAAGTGGTTTTATTAACTTAATATCCAATTGAAGTGCTGATCTATGAGGAATATATTAATTATCTAGTTTTCACAAATTTATAAAATGTAACTCAAAACGTTGTTTTAGTCGGCGTTTCAGTTGACGAAATTCGCGTGAGCCTCTCGAGATAGAGGGGTTCCCCATGAAGTTTTTCCTCCTCTCTCCTGACGAATGTCTGGTACAAACTGGAGCAGAAAAACACGTGCGGACTCCCTAATTCTGTCAGGAAAGAAACGTTTCAAATTACAAGTACCCTGTGCAGTCCGAGGCTATCCCCCCCTCATATTAATCCTCCATTAATACAACCCTGCTGATTGCTGACAGGTAAAGAAATACACCCTCCCTCTTCTAGGAATACAAGCATCACATCTCTTGTGGGAATGAAAGATTTACTTTCCTTCATAATGCTTATAAGCCTTGAGCTTAACTTAAGTTTACTCATAATTAATACCTAGAGGGGTACCTATATATACATATATAGGCTACGGGTAAAGTCCAAACCCGGATAAAGTTAATATTATCCAGATAATGTTGACGTTATCCAAAATACGTAGATAATATTGACATTATCCACCCACACTTGGATAGTGGCGATTTCTATGGGTGATGCTAGGTTAGTATGGTTAGTTAGGTTAGGCTAGGTTAACTTAGATTAGGCTAGGTGAGTTTAGGCTATGTTAGAATATGATATCTAGATGGAGAATTCCTCACGAAAAAGCATAAATAACTTCGGCTATTTGATTCTTATGTTAGATTAGTTTAAGTTAGGCTAGGTTAGGTTAGTGGAAAATAAAGCATAAAATGATTCATTTCGAATGTTAGTGCACCGCTACGATCCAATTTACTGTCCAATTTAGAAATATTGTTTCAAAATAAAATCAGTATTGAAACTTGATTAGTTGCACACGTCATATTATTCAACGTTATCCAAGTCTTACTGGATAATGTCGATATCATCCGTATTTAAGGTCGTGAACGAGATAAATTACTTTCTATTTCTGACTTTATCCCCAGGAACTGGATAATGCTGACATCTCCCGGCTAATCTCGACATTATTCAGATCTTGCACATTACCCGTAACATATATATATATATATTTCAAGTAGTGGAGGGGGGACGATACCTAGAGTCTATTACATCGTAATCATCATCATCATCAACCATTTCCAGCCTGTGGCCGGTTAAGTTTAATAAAATGCCACCATTATTCGACCTTTAATTGCTTCCATTCTTCTCCTCTAACTAGCACACTTTCTTTTATCCGTTCCTTCCATTTCTTTCTTTCTTCTCAGCCTTGCTTCCTCTACTATCTCATGTACTCCCTGTACCCCCTCTCTTTCACGGGTAATTTCATTCCTAATCTTATTTCTCCTCGCGACAGCCAACATGCTCCTCACACACTTGTCAACGAACGCTCGAGTCAACATTACAATTACTTTAACTATCGTATTGATGATGGACTTAAAATATAATCCAACATATAATGGCAGCTAGAGGTGAATATTTTCCGGGAAAACTCTCGTATCATTGAATAATATGTGAAGATAATATAGCTGGTCTACTGCAGGCCCGACGTTAGGGATACATTCAGCCACCAAGCGCTGTAGTTGATACGCAAGTGTGAGAAGAGAACTGTAATTGTTGTTATTGCTTTATTGTTACTCATTTGATGTTTCTGGTGTTAACGTTCTCGGGAGAAATTAACTTTAGAGTGTGCATCGCATGTCCATCAACTCTGTGATAACCCGACACGGTGGCGTAGTTAGCTAACGCGCTAGTCGTGTTGAGCTAGACTGCCTAGGACGGGGAGATAGAGATTCGAATCTCGGTCGGGTTAGCTGGGGGTGGTTTTCCCCTAAATAATTTCCCATTCTCCCTTCACGCAAAATCGGATTCACTTCCTCTAAATTCAACCTTCCCAATTCCTAATTCATAAACGTAGTTAGTACTTAAGCGTATAAACCGAACGGGTAGTAAGACGCGGTGCTAAATAAAAATAAAAAACTGTGCTACATTCGGTTATAAATCTTAAATTTACACCAACACTATTGCACGTGGATAATTTCCAATTAAACATTAATGGAGGTAAAGGGTTAATAGAAGTTCCTAATACTGAACATTGTTGAAATATTACATGATTAAATACTGCATTGAAAATACAGTTTTTTTATTATTTTAGAATGTCTTCACAGATAAGCATTGTGCTCAAATCTTAATATTGTCATAATAGGGACATACTGTATTAAGAAACTTTGTCGCTTTGACCCCCTTCGTCACAGCGGAAAATTTCGTGTAATCATTCAAATACGAATGTACTGCACACATTTCTGGCATATCGTAGGCCTTTTCTTTTCCGTTTTACTCCCATACCTCGCACGCGCACACAAACGCACACACACAAGGGTACAGTTATGGCAGGATATATTTATACTAGGACATTTTAGGTAGTGGTTCTTTGTCAATGCCGCACTTTTAGTTTTTTTAAATCTCTTTGTCAACGCCGCTATGAAGTTCTTAGGAAATATTTAGACTAGGAAATTTGTAGGTAGTGGTTCTTTGTTGGTGCCGCCCTTAGGAATTGTAGGTGTGTGTGTGTGGACAAAAGTCAGACCTCAGAACAAATCAAAACTCATTTGTTAGTATGTCTTTTCGGATGTTTATTAATTTTATTGGTTAGGTTAGATGTCAAATATTCAGGTACGCCACTGCTCAAACCAGTATTAAATATTGACCCATCTAAATATTCAAAGGCTTTTGACATAATAATATGCTAGTTAATTGTCTTTTTAAAATAGGATTAAAAACCCTGGTGCAGATGTGGTGAAGTCACTGGTAAATAACTAAGGTGTGAGATGTTGAATAAAGTATCACTAATATCCTTGAACACGAATTTCCTAGTCAACATTGAGATTATTAGACCGCAGTTGGGTGCCAAAGCGATGCCGTTCTTTTGATTGCGTGCCGATGCTGTACTAGAGTCTTTCTTGCATTCAGACTAATAATATCCTGGACTAATGTTTTCCGCTCACACCGGGAGCCGAGTTTGGTCTGCCATGATGAACAAACACTCTTAGGCGAAAACTTGAACATTTTGGATATCTCGAGTGCATTTGAAAGCTGGAACTTTTTTACACATAAAAAATATTAGAAATCTCTCCCAAAAACTGAGCTAAACTTTCCATGTTATGCGTAGTTGTGGACGCTATATGAGCCTCCATTGGTGCTAATGCTATTTTGCCTCTTCTGTGTCACCCCTCAGAAAGGGGGTAGGGTCATTGACCCCAAAACAGAACAACTTGTCAATCTTGACAAGCTATTTACTGCAGATACTATCTTGATAACTGAAGAGTTCTGACAAGACCACCCTAAAAGGACGACGCGCACTTTCCAAGCACATTGCTGTGTCATCAGTCAATATAGCGTTGCAGACGTCACAAATGTCGAAATATTTCAGATATTATCATTTAAAATACGGATCACACTAAATTGGAAGTGAAAGGTATCAACATCCCCCCCCTTTTTGAATAAAAAAACTAACACCCTAAGATAATTGAGAATTGTTGATTTGTTTTAGTGGTTTTGGAGCTTCAGAAATGGCATTGCCATAATAAGTGAGTTTATTTCCCTACAAATACAGGAGTTGGCGTCCTAACCCACAATAACACATTTACAATGTCACCTGTGAGAGATAGAATAGTGTCACCTGTGATAGATAGAATAGTGTCACCTGTGATAGAGATGGTATAGTGTCACCTGTGATAGATGGTATATTGTCACCTGTGAGAGATGGTATAGTGTCACCTGTGATAGATAGAATAGTGTCACCTGTGATAGAGATGGTATAGTGTCACCTGTGATAGAGATGGTATAGTGTCACCTGTGATAGAGATGGTATAGTGTCACCTGTGATAGATGGTATAGTGTCACCTGTGATAGATGGTATAATGTCACCTGTGATAGATGGTATAATGTCACCTGTGATAGATGGTATAGTGTCACCTGAAAGAGATGGTATAGTGTCACCTGAAAGAGATGGTATAGTGTCACCTGAGAGATGGAATAGTGTCACCTGTGAGATATGGTATAGTGTCACCTGTGAGAGATGGTATAGTGTCACCTGTGAGAGATGGTATAGTGTCACCTGTGATAGATGGTATAGTGTCACCCGTGAGAGATGGAATAGTGTCACCTGTGAGATATAGAATAATGTCACCCGTGAGAGAGATGGTATAGTGTCACCCGTGATAGAGATAGAATAGTGTCACCTGTGAGATATGGAATAGTCACCCGTGATAGAGATGGTATAGTGTCACTCGTGATAGAGATGGTATAGTGTCACCCGTGATAGAGATGGTATAGTGTCACTCGTGATAGAGATGGTATAGTGTCACCCATGATCGAGATGGTATAGTGTTACCCGTGATAGAGATGGTATAGTGTCACCTGTGATAGAGATGGAATAAGATGGAATAGTGTCACCCGTGATAGAGATGTGATAGAGATAGAATAGCGTCACCTGTTATAGAGATAGAATAGCTTCACTCGTGATAGAGATGGTATGGTGTCACCTTTGAGATAGATGGAATATTGTAACCTGTGATAAAGATGGTATAGTGTCACCCGTGATTGAAATGGTATAGTGTCACCCGCGAGAGAGATGGAATAATGTCACCCGTGAGATATGGAATAGTGTCACCCGTGATAGAGATGGTATAGTGTCACTCGTGAGAGAGATGGTATAGGGTCACCCGTGAGAGAGATGGAATATGGTTCATTATAATTAATACAGAGAATCCAGTTTAAAAAATGGATAATTTAGTATCCAAGACTTGAATGGTATATTTCAAAATTATTTCGTAAATATTATATACAATAATGTAGTCCCAATTTAATATTACGTCAAATTAAATTTGAAAGTTAAGCTTATCTACTGAAAAGTACCTAAAGCTTATTGAAGAATGTATGACTTGGAACTTATATGTGCTGATCTCTGTTGATAGTGTACTGATATGTGCTGACAATATGCTGATCTGTGTTGATAGTGTGTTGTATTGTGTGGATTGGGTCAGGGTGCTGACAGTGTGCTATTTGTTGCAGGCGAGCAAGATGGGGCTGGCGCCCACGCACCCAGGCGCCGCGCTCCCCTTCTTCTGCCATAACGGCGACCACCTGAGTCAGCCGCCCCCCGCGCACATGGGGATTCCCCCCTACCAGCTGGACCCCAAGGGGGCGGGGGCCATGGGTGAGTACTGGCGGGGTTTGGGGTTGGGTCTGCGCGCCTCGCCCCCCGTGGTGCCACCTCACACCACCAGTCCGGGGGTGGGGCTAAGCCCTGGGGACTGGAAGAGATTTGGGCCCCTGCTAGCAGCGTCAGGTCAGAACCACAAACTTCCTTGTTTGGGGCTGGTTCTTTTTGTTCGGCGGCCAGTGACGCTGGCAGTGTCCTGGCCGCCATGCATCATGATGGTTGTGGTTGGTCAAATTGAAGGCGGGCAGAACTTTCTTCTGGCATGTTGGTAGCTTCACATGTCTCACACACTCATGAAGCAAGACTCTTCTCTTTGTTAAATACTGTACATGTGCACTTCCTACCCTCTCCTCTCATTCCCTAGTACCCATGCACAGGTGAAATGTAGCCACAAGGACAGGACTTGTTGCGAGCCTAGCGTGTCCGACTAAACTAAATTTCACTACAAATGGGAAATCGATCAAGATCTCAGACAACCATTCTGATGAGGTTTTTTAAAACCCTGTTACCCGCCTCGGTGGCGTAGTTAGCTAACGCGCCAGTCGTGTTGAGCTAGACCACCGAGGACGGGGAGATCGAGTGAACTGGGGGAGGTTTTCCCATAAATGGTTTTCCACTCTCCCTCCACGCAAATGCGGGTTCACTTTCTCTAAATTCAACCTTCCCAATTCCTAATCCATTAGTGTAATTAGTACTTAAGCGTATAACCCAAACGGTTAGTAAGATGCGGTGCAAAAAAAATATAATTTAATTTAATTTAATTAAACCCCTGTTTAGCGGGGGTGAGGGGCATGGTATGACCGGATTTATCATCGTCTCAAAGCTAATGCCGTTACCTTTGGACACACCTTGTGTTACCCGATGTTTATTTCCAGTCTAAATCCATTCAAGTGACGATAAATGAAAGCACTTCTAGGTGTTATTTCTTGTATCAGTTGTGGAATCGCACACGTCATTAAACTCCGGACCACTCTGTTTTGTTATGTTATGGATACTTGACAACTGGTGGCACTTGCTTGTTAGAAGAACTGGATCCACATTAAGTACTAGTACAGATAGTGTTTGTGTATCATGTACACTCATTGTTTCAATAGTACGTTGACCATAATGGTTAGTACCGGGTCAATGTGGGGAGGAAGATAGATTAGAGAGAATGGATTCGCTTCAGCGTGGGGAGAGGATGTGAAAGCAACGTTTTAAACACACACACCAAGTGCGTCAAGATGAGATTCACACCCTAACCTCTGCGTCACCGACAATCCACTACAATACTAGTCTGACTCCATAAACAGCATGGTCGCTGTTTTGGGTGGAGTGATAACACTCATGTCAAACAAAGGTCAAATATTATGCTAAACACTCTTATTCACACACACACACTCTCTTTCGGCAGGCACATTGTCTACACAGCAGTGGTTGGAACATTGTAACTTGAGGATATTGTCTACACAGCAGTGGTTGGAACATTGTGACTTGAGGATATTGTCTACACAGCAGTGGTTGGAACATTGTAACTTGAGGATATTGTCTACACAGCGGTGGTTGGAACATTGTAACTTGAGGATATTGTCTACACAGCAGTGGTTGGAACATTGTGACTTGAGGATATTGTCTACACAGCGGTTGTTGGAACATTGTAACTTGAGGATATTGTCTACACAGCGGTGGTTGGAACATTGTAGCTTGAGGATATTGTCTACACAGCAGTGGTTGGAACATTGTAACTTGAGGATATTGTCTACACAGCAGTGTTTGGAACATTGTAACTTGAGGATATTGTCTACACAGCAGTGGTCCCAATAATACTTAGCAAACAAAACAGTTCCTTTTCCAGAAAATACCGAGAATCCTTTTATCACAATAGTTGTACATATTACTGAGAGGAGGGCGGCGATAGACAAATCTAACTAAATATACGCCTTAGTAGTTTGATTGACATCAAGCAAACAAAATAACTTGAGAAGCAGGCCCGCAAACAATCTATCACGATAGATTATAAAATAGAGCAAAATTCACAATGGGGCAATTCTAGAAAACATTAATACTTGATCACAATGAACAAATAATTCATACCGGTCTACAAACTGAAGATTAATCTTACTTTTATTTAACTAAGCTATATCTCAAATCAGGAAGCTATAATCAACGAGAGCAAGAAGCCTCTTTACACAAAGTATTACCCTTATGGGGTCAAATCTTACAGAATAAAATTAATACGGTGATCTTTATTTCTATTAGAGGAAGAATTCCGAAACAAGTTTTAACTTCTCTTGGACATTACATTGCTTTTGGAACAAATACATTGCTTTACCATCACATTGTTGTTCTATTTCCCCGACTGTGCTGAAGAACAAATAGGAATTAATGTGTTTTGATCGGCCAGAACTATTTCACATCCACATAACCGTTTATTCATACCCACAATATTGGTGTCATGATGGTGTCAGAATTATAAATACAGCTTTTTGTTTTGCTTTACGTCCTAATACCCATTTAGGGAGGTAAAATGTAGATGAAATGTATCCACATTTGCGTGAAGGGAGTAAGGCAAACCATTTAGGAAGAACCCCCTTTAGTACACCCCGCTGGTCTTCAAACGCTGACCTTTACATCGTCATTAAAAGGAAACAAAATATCATAATTAAAATATATCCTCCTTCCCCATACGTAAGGGATCGTAAGACTTTCAACCCCTCCTCCTATCTTGCGTAATTTCTTACGATTTAGTAAAGTAGATTATTTTAATCGTCAGATTATTTTTTAGCCATAAGGATTGGTAATAAGACAAGTGATATTAAATTTTATAATACTTCAATTGCGGTAAAATTAGGTGTAACACATCTTAAGTAAATCTTCTTCTTTCAACTTTATTAACAAAATGAAGAGTTTTTGTGTATGGCTGTCTGATGCCGGGATCACGAGCAACTTAACGTTAACTTAAAGTTAACTTAACGTAACTTAACGTTAAGGACCTCCTCGTGTGTTTAAATGGAGGCGATCACGATGCAGTTAACTTAACGTTGACTTGCAGTTAACTTAACGTAAGAGATGTCCTGGGAGGTCTTTTACTTTAATTTAACGTTACTTGAAGGGTATCACGTGATTATCCAGCCAATCATTATGCGAGTTACGTTTACAGGGCTATTTAGTAATTCATTTGTTGATATTATGACCAATGTTTACTCTTTAGCGTAAGTTCTAGTGATCAGGCATTGAAATAAAATAATTAAACTAAAATAGGAAAGCTAAATTTATCAAAAATATTTTGTAATAGATATTTATTATATCTATTGAAAACTGTAAACATTCACAGATCATCACTGTAAAACTAGTACAAATCACAGATCATACTCGAGAATGAAGATGTTTGGCTCGAGTTGTTACGTTACGTTACGTTACGTTACGTTACGTTAACGTTAATTTGGTCGTGATCCCGGCATGACTTATAAGCAGAGCCCTGCGTTTGTGGAGATCGCGATAATTCGCGAATGTTAGATATGGCACTTTTTCTTTCAGATGTTCACATTTCAGGTTACCCTGATTGCAAATATATGCTCAGAATTGTCGCGATAATTTGCGAAATCGGCGTTTTAGCGCGATATTCGCGATTTTAAACGATGTCCGCGATTTAGTCGCGATTTTCGGCATTCGCGCTAATATTTTGGGATTTTGAAAAATAAATATTTTAAGTTTGAAAATTGCATCGAAAGTTTAAAAATTGAGAATGTGCTGCTAGGGCTGAAGACAGACAGTATGTTCAGTGACTTCGCAACAAAGTGTTTGCAAGCGTTGTGGCTGCCGATTTCAAATGCAGATTCAGAATGATATTTTTCTAGGTATAGTTTAGTAGTAATAGACCACAGAACCACAATGAAAGTGGATAACATTGTTACCAGCTGCATGTTGCAGTTTGGTGATGTTGAGTAGTTATTTTGTATTTTTCTAGCCTAAATTGAGATTTAAAAATATAGTCACAATTTTTGTGAAGTAACAAGATGATTTTTGTGTAATATTTTGTCTTTGTGACTTGTACATACTTTTCCCGGACCAGCTGCCGCTAAATCTTACTTTTTTAATAAGTTGACAACACATTTTTTTTTTGCGGACTAGTGTTTTTTTACCGTTTTGTCCAAACAAAATGTAATTTTTGGTTTTCACTTCAATATGTTTAGTTTACCTGTTTCAAACATTGTCCTGGAAGTCTAGTTTTAACCCAACAAAGTCACCTTAATCACGAAAGTTTGGTAAAAACCACTTTTTTTTAACGCTTTTGTCTTAATTCAATAATTTCGTCGCAAAAATAGGATTTTTGTAATTCACCGCTTATTCACCGCTTTTGGGAAACTTAAAAACGAATTTGGGATTTTTTATTCGCCATAAAAGCAGGGCTCTGCTCATGAGCATTGTACAATATCTACCACACACAGAGGGCGGACATTTTAAAATTAGTAGCCTATGTGCACCTCAAAGCTGGAATTTTAAAATTTGGATTAGATATTTTAAAATTAATTACAAATTGCATCGGTAGAAATAAAATGAGATTTTTCCCTCCTGTGTCTTTTAATTAAATTAAAGTATTGCCAGGTGTAACCACGCAATGGATTGCTTTGCTACCACGGGTTACGCCGATTACTACTGCTAGTAAATATATTATAATATTCTTCCAACTTTTTTTGGTAGATATTGTCTTACTCATTGATAAAAAAACTTAGATCGATCCCTTTAAGAACTATTTAAAAGTTCACGACCCTGATCGGGTTGAAAAGGGGGAAGGGGAGGTTGAGGGAGCCATAGCTAGGACGGTACTACACCGTCATATTTCTTTTTATTTATAAAATATATTACTTAAAGTTTAACACGATTTTTGATAAAGAACTATTACCAAGCCACATAACATTTCTTTTAAAGTTTCTACAATAAATGTGATTACAAAAATTGACAGTTTAGTTTCATATATAAACAGGACGGTGCAATAGTTTACCCAAACATCCTTTAGCTTGGAACATATTTTTGCAGTGATTATGTCAGCTATCACGATTGAAAACAAAAGGACAAAGGTCATAAAATATTCTTATTTATTTTCTCCCACAAAACATTTTTCTTAGCGGGATAAAATGATTAGCATGTGATCGTGACACAAATTCTGGTTTAGAAGCTGGAGAGCCTTACATACAAGCATACTTGACCAATTACACAAGATGACCTTATGTTCCATAAGGGAGCTCCTCGACTCTGTGACAATCCCTTCAATGACACAAGAATACCTTATGTGCCAGGAGTGGCATGTTTCATACGAGCCCCCCGAGGGGGGAGGGGGGGCTACTTCCCCTGCGCCTTAACCATTCCTGAGCCTTCCACCTGGCGCCCCCTTCCTACTTTTTAAATTAATTTTTATTTTATTCCCCCCACACCACAAATAGAACCCATAACGGTGAATACACCACACCCCTAGTCCCTACTCCACCCCCTCTCACCCACCCTTCCTCGCTTACGAGGGCAAGGTGTAAATGGGTCTACATTTTCTTTCCAGGCAAATACTGGTGCATTTCACCTATCCTCTGCTCCTCTGCCCATAAACCTACTGCGCGCAGGCGTCTCGACACAACCAAACCCCTGATTAAAAATTTCCTCTCAAACTAAATACCAAAACCTACACGTCTTGCTAGTCCCATTTAAACCACATGTTTCTCAATCCTCTTCCCAATCGAATTCCCCCTAAAAATTCCTGATGAAGATGGAACAATATCCATCCCTGCCAATGTTGTGGCCCATAACGGTAAACTACCCTCTCAAACCTTAACCAAAGCCACCCCTCTTCATTCCATTGACCTGACGCGACAGCTCGACCTCGTAACGGTGTAATCTCTAATACTACATACTTCTCCTTGAAGATAATGCAGATGAATGAGTACACCTTATTATCCTTATGTGTACTTTCTATACGTTAATATCCTTAACTCTCTCCTAAGACTCCCATTCTTCTTGGGCGGCCAGCCAACGTCAAAATTCCCAGACTTTTTGGACATTAAAGCTTGGAGAATTAATTCAGAATTTTTGATCCACTTTTTGTTTCAACAAAGAAGCCTCTTTTTTTTTACTGCATTCAAAACGTTGATAATAGTTATGAAATAAATCCCCAAGCTTATATTAAGCTTATAATTTTTTTTATGTATTGCGCCTTTTTTTAAAAAAAATTGGTGGTTTCTAAGCTAAAAACTCCTTAATGTCTAAAAAATCTTGAAATTTGGTTAAATATCTTGGGAATATTGAAGCTGGGTAAAAAAAAGTTTCAGGCGAAAGTTGTTTGTTCTTTTGAGTAAAATAAGACTCCGAAAAATAATAAACAGGTTTCCAATTTTTTTAAACCAATTGATCTTGAAATGACCTTGAAACAAACGTCCATCAAAAATAAAATAAAAATTGTTATTATATTTCTTCTTCATAAACAAAAAACTTTTGTGGGAAACTTTTTTTAAAATATATTCAGAGATTTTTTTTTGTGACAGCTTAAATGCTCCATCCTATATATTTCCTCCCCAGAATATCGAGATTTTATAACCTCACTATATACCGAATACTTATACATTTATTTAAATCCACCTTTATAAGCTTGTTGTTTATTTGTACCTTTAGGATTTTAAATATATAGCTAGTTAACATGTGATTGATGATATCAATGCGATTTTATTAAGCACCGCGTCTTACTATGTTCAGGTTACACGCCTATGTACTAATTACACTCATGGATTGGGGATTAGGAAAGTATAATTTATAGGAAGTGCATCTGCATTTGGAAAACCACCTTCAGTGCACCCGGCCAAGATCGAACCCCGGTCTCCCCCGTCTTCGGCAGTCAGTCCAACACGAGATTAGCGCGTTAGACCAGGAGGCCACCGAAGCGGGGAATGCGATATTATTCGAATAGCTACTTTAAAAAAATGAATTGATTCCTCTATGCATAACTACAAACAAAATCGATTACAAATAGCAACCGCTCTTGTATTTGTTCCCCCCTTCATTCTTATCGGATGTACAATTGAGGAAATGGAGTGGAGAGATGATGGGAGAAAAGCGATGTGATGGTAAAGCCACGTATTTTCTCCAAAAGCAATGTAACGAACAAGATTTGTAAAGCACATACATTATAAACTTACACACCCCTTCAAAATATTCCCACTTAGAAATTCTATCTATTTCTTTCAAAGGGGACAGTTTCCTCAAACAAGTTAATATTACCGATTCGAGTCATCAAAATATTGATAACTTTCAATTGCAAGAGAGACATACGATTAAAATATTATTAGTGAAAAGACCAAAAAAGACGACAATTATATCAAAATCAATCAAAACAGTGATAAGGCTAATGATTACTTTTAAATAAAAAATAATTAAACACCAAAGTTAGATTTATAAATAATCAGAATCCAAAGTTAAGTTTTTGCTGGAGGAGCCGCTATAAAAAAGAATGTAGAGTATACATATTAAAGAGATTACTCCGAAAATTGAACTAAGAATATTCCTACATTCTTGAAAGTAGAAGATGTTCTTATGTTGCACCAAGAGTGAGGATCACGCACCGTGAGGCTGTTGCCCGACTAAGAATATCCAAATTGACAGAATCGTCAATCTAGGTCATCCTAGAAAGGGCTGATTATGCTTTGTGAGTTACAGGCAGCAGTCGCTAGCCCTTATCCTCATGGTATGAGGGTGAAACAATGAATGGGTGAAATCGTTGAATAATGCTGTAATAAAATACAATAATATAAATTAATACCCTGTGAGTGGAATAAAGGTGAAGAGTGAGGATCACAGTCCAAACACCATCCTATATACTAATTATGTTCCTGAAGACGACTTTGGAGCGAGCCAATAACATATCATAAATGGGTTTCCCCCGTTGACTTTCTCTTATGCTGACACTATTGAGTAATGCCACCAGTTTGTCCGAGTAGATATGCTACAAGCTGTCAAAACACAGCCTCGAGCGCTTTCCAATCCATGCACCTCGCCAAGTAGTGATGGGCACAATCGAATAACTCGATCGTGTTGTATAATCGGTTGTACTCGATTCTTCCGGGATTACTCGGACCTTGTTATTCGTTTATTTTCTCTTTTCTTACCAGTTAAGTGAGAATCGACCTTATTGGCTGGACTGTTTATCATGCTATTTCCATTTAAAATACATATTCTCTTAGAGTTCATTTTTCAACAACAGTTTCCGCTGCCACGCAAAAATGACCCTTGATGTTTTAAATGTTGCACATGCATTTTCAATACAAATTACTCGCAGAAAAGTACACAATCGAAAAGCATGCTAACTAAGCATCTCACATTTCCGATTCTTTTTAAACGTACTCGATGAAAGTTACTAGATTGTTTTTTTACTCGGCAGTCTTATTTCCACAGTCGCATACAACGAAACTAATTACTGTCGTTCTTAATTATTCTATTGTTTATAATTTCTCCTTAGTAAAATATGATTATTTATAAAGTGAAACTAATTAGAGTAAGTTACAAAAAAAAACTGTTTTCACTTTTAAAAAGGTATAATTACTATCAATTTCTTTAACATGAATGTATAAAGAAAAGTTTATTTTATTAAAAAGAGCACAAAACAATTTTTTTTTGTGAGACACTTCTTAAATCGCATACTTTCATATTGACTGCATCCAACGTGAACTGAAAATAAGGGTGTGGAGGTCACTGTCAGTGTCGACTGCCTACTACAGGAAGAGATTATGGACTTGTTATTAATATCGAATTCCATTGCAAGACTCCCGAGTAATGTTGTCCAACCGATTACCACGGGACAATTCGAGTAGAGGATTCGCTAAAAATTACTCGAGTGATTTTACTCGATTGTGCCCATCACTATAAGCCAAGAGAGCTTTCTTTGCCGCTTTGCCCAACTACGGTGGATTCTTCATTGTCCGTCAGCTATTTCGGGAAGACTCGTCCGTGTCCGGACACACTCGGAGCGCAAAGTATGACTTATTACGTCATCGGGTCGAGTAAAGGACCGGCTACACGAAGCCGCACCGCACCGTATTTTTCCGGTGGAATGCTATTCATGTTTATAAATGCAAGTGGCTACACAAGTCCGCAACGCACCGGCGTGGACGAATCGTCGAGAGAGCATTGTTCCGCGGTGCGGTGCGGACCGTGTAGCCTCTTACCACCGGAAATAAAATGTTCGGGAGCTTCCGAACTTTGTTTTCATGCTAACCTCTAGCACTGTAGGGATGAGCGAAACAGTGACAGGCATTTCTTTCACAGCCGTGTCACGTGTGACGCTGTAGTCATTGTTTCCAACATTACGAACAAGATAAACAATATTATATACAACAACTTATTGAACAGCAAACATTCTTCTTCTTAATTATTAGCTAACATAAAACTTTATTCTTCGTAATTACTAGCTAACTTAATTTTATAAAAATAGGTAAAAACCTATGCAAGTAAAAATAAAAATACAAACTTATTTTGTAATAGAACTCAGTCTATAAAGAATATAAAAATGGTTAGAAAATGCGGTGCGGGTCGGCTTCTCCATACCTTAAGCTTACGCACTAGGCCGACCGGCTAGGGCGACATGCAAACACTCTCTGCTGAGAGGTGGTCGTTGTGAAGGTTTTAATTTCCCTCCACCCTTCTCAAGGTTTTCCCCTTCCTCTCTCTAGTTATTTACCTCCATCCGTCTCAAGGTTTTTCCCCTTCCTCTCTCTAGTTATTTACCTCCACCCGTTTCAAGGTTTTCCCCTTCCTCTCTCTAGTTATTTACCTCCACCCGTCTCATGGTTTTCCCCTTCCTCTCTCTAGTTATTTCCCTCCACCCGTCTCAAGGTTTTCCCCTTCCTCTCTCTAGTTATTTACCTCCACCCGTCTCAAGGTTTTCCCCTCCTCTCTCTAGTTATTTACCTCCACCCGTCTCAAGGTTTTCCCCTCCTCTCTCTAGTTATTTACCTCCACCCGTCTCAAGGTTTCCCCCTCCTCTCTCTAGTTATTTACCTCCCCGTCTCTAGGTTTCCCCCTCTAGGCTTTAGTTATTTCCCTTCTTCCGGCTTTAGTTCCTCCACCTGGCTCTTTCAACACACACACACACACACACACACACACACAATTTCTTACATTATTTGTTGGTGGTGGGTGTATGACCATGTGCAAACATTTATTTATTTTTATGTAGTATTTTATATATTTAAATTATTACAGTTTAATTTCATCCCAGTTTTTCAATATTATAGTTTTAATAAATAATTTGTTTTATGTTACTGTAGTAAGCAGAGTTGCCACTTTTCTCTTAATATAAAATTCCATGTGTTTTTCCAGAAGGTATTCCCATTTTGTTAGACACGTGAAGTTCTCAATAAAGCAGGCTTGAAGGTTTATGGCCGAAAATAATTAAATCTTTAAAATTGTTTAAATATTCCCAAAACAAATAGAAATATTACATAAAAAAACTAGTGGTTTCCAAAAATATATATATATTTTGACATTATTTAGTAGGATGAAATATTTGTAAGTAAGCTACAATTAATGAAATAAAAATATTCAATAAAAAATGTTATGCTCACAATATATTAATTACTTAACTGTTGTATTTATATTGATGGCTTTGGTCACTGGAACTACTGTCAGCGGCCAGAAACTTGCAACAAACTCTACTACCGTGTCAAGGGCAAACTATCATGGCAGCTATTAGCAAAACAAGTAGCTACGGTATTTTGAAAACTTGTACATAACATCAATTATTTAAAAGTGTTTTTAATGGGAATGGTTTGAATTAAATGTATTTTATATATACATATATAATTAATACGCCGAATAGTATCACTGAATATAATCCCCTGTGTCACAGTAGTATCGCTGTATATAATCCCCTGTGTCACAGTAGTATCGCTGTATATAATCCTCTGTGTCACAGTAGTATCCCTGTATATAATCCCCTGTATCACTGTATCGCTGTATATAATCCCTTGTGTCACAGTAGTATCGCTGTATATAATCCCCTGTGTCACAGTAGTATCGCTGTATATAATCCCCTGTGTCACAGTAGTATCCCTGTATATAATCCTCTGTGTCACAGTAGTATCGCTGTATATAATCCTCTGTGTCACAGTATCGCTGTATATAATCCCCTGTATCACAGTATCGCTGTATATAATCCTCTGTATCACAGTATCGCTGTACACAATCCTCCGTCACAGTAGTATCGCTGTATATATTCCTGCACACAGACGTATCGTCCCCCGGCTGAATGACCTCGACCCGTGTCCTGGGCTATAGTTGTGATTGGCTTCATCAGCGCCCCCTGGGACAAAGGCGCCGCGGTTAACGACGGACCATTAGTCTCGTTAGGCGACACAAAGTACTGCGGTCGAGTTTCATCCACCCCCGCAGCCTTGTCGACTCATGGTTTGATTATTCTACACCCCCAGTCTCTTAGAAACACACAAAGTTTCAATCTGTTATTACTATCAAATTTGTTGTCAAGTTCGGTTCTAGTTTTCGAGATGTTTTTGTCTGATAAGTTCCCGAGGCTACACGAGGCCGATGTATTCCTCTTTGAACAATGAGGACAAGACAACTCGCGAACATTCAGGAGTTTTACTTCAGCAACAATTTTAGTTTTTATTAATTATTGCTCCGTGCCAAGCGCCAAACCAATTTGACATTAATATATCAATTGAAAAAAAAAACCTCTTTAAACGACGCAATAAAGGGGTTGGTTATGATTGTGATTGGGAGAAAGTTGACGAATCGTGATTAACTGTGAATGTTACATGTAAATAAATGTGTGGGAAGTAGAACCATAAAGTCTGGTTCTTATTCTAGTTCTCACAGCAGTGGAACCACAAGGTCTGGTATGGTTCTTATTCTAGTTCTCACATCAATGGAACCACAAGGTTTGGTATGGTTCTTATTCTAGTTCTCACATTAACGGAACCACAAGGTCTAGTTCTTATCCTAGTTCTCACATCAACGGAACCACAAGGTCTAGTTCTTATCCTAGTTCTCACATTAACGGAACCACAAGGTCTAGTTCTTATCCTAGTTCTCACATTAACGGAACCACAAGGTCTAGTTCTTATCCTAGTTCTCACAACAACGGAACCACAAGGTCTAGTCTGGCACAAAATAAAGTTCAGGAAAGCACATTTTTGGAAATCGGGTTTGTAAAGTTCCCGATATTGTAATTGGCGTTCTTTTATTTATGCCTCGAAACGACCGAGTGTTGGAAGGCGGGAAAGGGGAGGGGATTGAAAAGCGGGCAACGAGAGGAAATACGCCCTGTCCTAACATGTGCCGTATCGACCCGGAAAAGAGGGTTGCACTGTTAAAAAAGTGTGCATGGAAAAGAGCGAGTCGTTTTGAAGAGGGGTGGAATGAATCTCTGAAAAGGGAGCGGAGTCAGTCGAGTGCGCACAAAACCCCCCCTGGTTGCTTGCTGGCTAATAGGTAGACGTCTTTTTTAACAATGGTCGCGGACTCGGTGCGGAAATAAGTTGATGAGAAGGTGGAGGGGGTGGTAACCCGCCCGCTTGGTTGAGCAACGGTTTCAATCGCCTTGCCCAGCAGAGCGGAGGTAGCCACGGGCCTCTTATGGACCAATAATTGTACATAATTGGAAGTCTGGTGGGGCCTGTTCTCTTCCAAGCGGGGGAATTATTACTCTCTCATTTGTGTGCAATGAGGAACATCTCCCAGTGTTACAAGGTCATAGAGACCCCTGAGAGGGATATATGTGTATCATTATAGGAACATCTCCCAGTGTTACAAGGTCATAGAGACCTTGGTAGGAATATATGTGTATCATTATAGGAACATCTCCCAGTGTTCCAAGGTCATAGAGACCTTGAGAGGGATATATGTGTATCATCATAAGAACATCACCCAGTGTTACAAGGTCATAGAGACCTTGGGAGGGATATAGCTGTATCATCATAGGAACATCTCCCAGTGTTGCAAGGTCATAGAGACCTTGGGAGGAATATATGTGTATCATTATAGGAACATCTCCCAGTGTTGCAAGGTCATAGAGACCTTGAGAGGGATATATGTGTATCATCATAGGAACATCTCCCAGTGTTACAAGGTCATAGAGACCTTGGTAGGGATATATGTGTGTCATCATAGGAACATCTCCCAGTGTTACAAGGTCATAGAGACCTTGGGAGTGATGTATGTGTATCATCATAGGAACATCTCCCAGTGTTACAAGGTCATAGAGACCTTGGTAGGGATATATGTGTATCATCATAGGAACATCTCCCAGTGTTACAAGGTCATAGAGACCTTAGTAGGGATATATGTGTATCATCATAGGAACATCTCCCAGTGTTACAAGGTCATAGAGACCTTGGTAGGGATATATGTGTATCATTAGAGGAACATCTCCCAGTGTTACAAGGTCATAGAGACTCCGGTAGGGATATATTCATTTCCTAGTTAAGACCTTGTCTGTTAAGTCGGTGCTGAAATCATTCAGTTGCGCCTATCAACTCTCTCGCATCCAGGTGATGACTATCTTTAAAATTAGGATGCTTATGGAATATATTTCTATTGTTCCGTCTTTAACAAATTTTAAAAAATTGGATGCCTCTAGAGCAGAGGTTCTCAAAAGGGTGTGCCGTGAAATTCTCAACGTTATGTTACTCTTGATTAAAGAAAATTGTCCCTCACCTTAGTTCAGTCGGTAGCGTTATTGTCTACTGAACTAAGGGTCCCGTGTTCGATTCCTGGCATGGTCGAAAAAAAATTCACTGGTGAAAATGTGACTTTCCTCTTTCATAGTGTTACATTAACTTCTGGGGGCTGGATGTTGTGTCTGTTCGAGATTTAAGTTTCATAATATCAGCACACGACTTATAAACTGTCTGTTCAGAAAGTGTTCGCTAAATACCTCAATAAAGTTTAAAATGGTTTTAAATAGTGTCATTCAATTATAATTTTTTTGAGAAATAAGATTCAAAAGTTTGAAAGTTTAAATATATTTATTCATTTTGCAGATAATTTAATGGCTCACAACGAAAGAATTGAGTAATTATCGAGGAACCTGAGCTTGTCGTTTCTTACACAAAAATTTTCCAATTAGTGGTCTAATACACACGTATTTCCTGTTCAACTAAGATAAATGTCTGTATTCATGCGCATGTCCGAGTCCCCCGTGGGGTCACTGTCACCGTTCAGTGTGCCGTCACCAAAAAAAGATTGAGAAACACTGTTCTAGAGCATATTTTAAGTAATCCTCGATTGGAATTTTTTTAAATTCAGATTTCTGTTAAAGCTATTTAAAGTGGTACCCCCCTAGAAAATTTTGAATGCTATTTAGGGCTATTCAGACTGATCCTAAACTTAATTTTCTCCGATCAGAAGCTTTAGAAGCTATTTGAATTCATATTTTCAAGCAAGGTTCACAACATTCTGCCTATGCTTATAGAAGATATTTGAAGTGGTCTTAGTTTGTCAATATTTTGAAATCTTCCGGAGATTTTTAGGAAATTATATGCCTCTCTAAGATATTTTAAAGTGCTCCTTGGCTGTTTTTTTTTCCCTGACAAAAGCAATTTGAACTTGAAGTGGTATTCTTCAGCAAAATTTTGAAAATGTTATTGATCTAGAAGTAATTTAAAGTTTGATTTAAGGCGGCCGCCTCGTTCAGAATCAATCGTTATCTGGCCACACAGCCTAAAATACAATGGTTCCTGTCTTTTCTGGAACAAATTTTCAATTATGTCTAAGCTTTCACTCTCTTTTGCCCTTCACCTACAACCATCGTTTGTCATGTCAATAAGAAAGAGGGGAAAGAAAACTACAAAACTTTTATTTCTCAAGGTAAAAAGGAAAGCTCGCTGCTAGTTCTCAGATTTCTTAAAATTTTGTGTTGTGAGCCTATATAAAAATATTGCATTTTTTTAGAGGAAGTCTAAATCTAGAGCCCTTTTCGCCCTTTTTCATCAGGCCTCGTCTCATAGCCAGTGGCGTAGTCCTGGACGGTCGTTCTCCCAATTCAGAGAATATTTATATTTATGCATACTAAGTGGAAAATTAGATTAACACTTTAACGTTTAAAATTTAAGTAAATATGTAATGGTTTTAAACTTACAAAGAGTGTGTGTGTGTGTGCATTTTTTATATATATCTATAGTAGTAATTTAACGCCATCTCTTCAGCTTATGCTAACTATTAAAGTACTGTTCAAACAGATTTAAGTTCTATTATGCTCTGGAACATCACAAAACACTATTTTGTCTCCACGGATCACGGGCTATACGACAAGGTCTAAACGTATGGTAGTGGGTTCCATTGCTTCAAAGTTGGAACATTTAATTTGATAAACACTAATGATGTAACATGATTTATATGAATAGAAAAGTATAATGGAGTAGTTATTAAGATCATTACAATAAAACCACGTCTCTGCTCAAAACAGCTACAAAGAAGTGATCTTAAGCAATCTACCGGAAGTTTAAGCAACTCTAAAATACGTTTACCTCCACAGTCAACGTGGTCTAGAAATAGATTCAAAATATTTGTTTTAAATTCTGTTCCAATGTTATCCTCGATTTTTGTCACTTCCATATTATTCGGTAACAAGTAAGTTCAGGGTTTCAAAATCCTTAAAAAGTTTGGAATATTTCCCTTGACAAACGTGACTGTCTTATTTCATTCCATGGATTGAAACAGTTGTGAAACATCTAACTATTAAATTGTGCATAATTCTACTCAAAATAACTGCAGCCGATTTAATGATTGGTATCAAGACTTGTCAATAAAATCCACGCCACGACATTACCCTCTCTCAGCTGCTTTTATACTTGTTTTTAACTCTTTCGCCTTGTCTGGACTTAATTGATACACTCATCCTTACCGTACAATGTATCAGCTAATCAGTCTTATTAAGAATATGTTATCTCCCTTGCGATTCTTCTGAAAAACTCGTCAGTTTATTCGAGTGCGTCACATCTCACTAACCCTTTTGAACTCGTTTGGTTAAACATTCCCAAACATTTTAGTTTTCCAATGGAATTTTGTATTGAACCATTGACTTCAGCCGTAAAGTAAACTATTAATGCCTGGTAAATGTTCCAAACAGTCGAAAAACTGCGAGACAACCACCTCCCATCTAGCATTCAACCCATTTCATTTAGTGATCTCCAAGTGTTTATGCGATGGTTAGCAATTATTTTGTCTTCTTAGGAGACTTGACTAAATAACGCATATACATAATGTGTTCATAAATGCCTTGAAATGAGTTTTTGTTTTAATTTCATATATAGTGTTAATGATTGTCAGTTTAAATCCATTATTCAAACAGAGTCAAATTAAAATTATAAGAAATCTCTCACAAATAATCGTTGCCACTCCTGACCACCCCCACTATCAGTGGTGTAGCAAGGGCATTTGATGCGTGGGGGGTGGGCCTAGATTTTGGCACCCCCTACCCAGTGTAGGAACCAAATGCTTATAAGAAAAATCTTATAAGAAGCTTAGTAAGCTTTTAATAAAAATAAGGTTGCAAAACCAATCCTGTAAAAAGGCAGCAAAATTCAACCTAATAAAAGGCAAAACAGTAAATCCCTAATATAACTAATAATAATAATGATAATGATTATGATTATATTAAAATCATTATGAATATTTTTTATCATTTTTTTTATTTCTTTTATTTATTTATTTATTTACAAAATGACGCTTCTATGACACCCCTTGACTGATTGTAGCCGGTGTGGAACGTCCTACCACCCCCTTCACCCCCTATTTTCTACGTCCACTGCGCACCGTTATATGCATTGCATATTCTTCAATGAGTTCATGTCACTGAAGACACAATAAGTTTTTTTTGTGCTATTTAATATTTAATTTTAATCAAATCGATAAAAATATTCATTCATTTATTTTAGTTCTTATGCAAATTTTGAATGTAGAAAGTTAATTAAACTTGTGGGCTCATCACTTATTGGTGATGATTTCCTCTCTTCATTTACTACTTTTAGGTATTCTATTAAGTCAAACACTCATCTAACTCAGGTTCGCCGACACTCGGGTACAAGGAACATAGTGTAAGTCTTAGGGTTGTTAAGGCTGTGGTAAATAATGATAGGTAGCCGTTCTAAAATAACTACAATAGCACATGTACTTTAAAATACCTTGAATTTGTGACAACTCTCACAGGCCTTGTGTCTACTACACATCGCGAGGCCTTATCGAATCCAGGCTTGGCGCATACTTTCTCTTTCAAATACACGTTTATACAGCTTTTAAAGCACCAGGGCGCCACCCTGGACAGCCCCGGCTCGATTACAGCACTGCTCATAGCTCCGCAAATATTCTTAAAAAGTCGTTAAACACAACTAATTTCACCTTTTCACACTCACTTCATCTATAAATAAATCTCAAAATTCAGGATAATCAAGGGACGAGAGTCCTGTTGGAATCTTTCGACTTTATTTTGGCGTGAACCATATTTTGAAAAACCGCATCTTTGTGTTAAATATTAATTTAATATTGAGCCAGGGCTGAACGTCTACGCGGCTATTTCTCGCTTACCGAGGCGGCCCCCTTAAGTCCAATTTTCAGCTTTATATTCGATAATGTCGGAGGATTTTAAATATATCTAGGAGGGAGGGTGGGCGTAATTCTTCCAGGGTGCGGCAATGCTATATGAGTCAGCCTTCAGGTAGTGACGATAAAGGCATCTTGACTTCCCAATGACGTAATCACAAGGATCTCTTCCTACTGACAAACTTCATCAAACTGAATTTTATTCTGTAGGTATTATTCCCCAAAAAACTATATCTGGAACTTCCGACGCTACATAAACTCACCGTGGATCTCTCTTTTCCCCATGTGTTCACATTTACAAATTGTCTTGGGTTTTTTGTTTGTTTTTTCCAACAGAGTACAGTTAGACTAATTTGTAACCTAGCAGAAGTTCCTCTAATTCAGTTGTATTCAAACTGGAGTACGGGGAGATATCTCAGGTGGTACATACAATTTAAAACTATATGCTATTTCCTTATAAATACTGGATAATCAGGGCCAAATTTAAGGCTAGTTACAAGAAAACCGGACATAGGAATGTAGTATCGGAAGAAAAATATCGATACTGTACTCAGTAGAAGTATAGGAAGAAAAATATCGATACTGTACTCAGTAGAAGTATCGGAAGAAAAATATCGATACTGTACTCAGTAGAAGTATCGGAAGAAAAATATCGATACTGTACTCAATAGAAGTATCGGAAGAAAAATATCGATACCGTAGAAGTACCGATAACAGTAAATATCAGTATAGAAATTTTAATTAAAAAAAATGTTTTTATCTAATAATAATAATTTCAACTTTTGCATCATAATTGTATTTTCATATTTATTTAAACACTGAAAATTATAGTGGTTTAAAACAGTTTAAAACACATTTTAAAATATCGCTATCCAACTTCTTAAAAAAACTTCCATAATTCACTTCTGTGAGGTGTCATTTTTTATCTACATTCGTCTTTTATATACTCTCTCAAGAAAGATTAGTAACTATTGACTAACAATATAAGAATGGACGCCCTGCTTTGGTTCATCTGCTCAAACAACGCACATACATTTTCTGTTACGCCATCGTCTGTTTGGGACAACCTTGGGTTGACCGAGTTCATTTAGTTTTACAAAAGTTTATTTTGTTTAGTTTGTGATGAGTGTGCTCATTGATAAAGGAAGGAATAGTAGACTGGTCACCACTCGCTTAGGCATTAGGCTCTATTGATGAATACATATGAAAGAACAGCTATGAGTTATAATGAGCTAAAAGGGATTGAAAGCTAGAGTTGCGTAGAGTTGAGAAATAGAGTTACATAGAGTTGAGAAATAGAGTTACATAGAGTTGAGAAATAGTGTTGCATAGAGTTGAGAAATAGTGCCATTTGTTCTTCCTCCACAGTCCACTATGGTAAATATTTAATCCCAGCAAGAGTGAAAATAGATACAGGAATGTGAATATTATTATCAATAAAAGTATCGGGTAAAAAAAGTCTAGTATTGAAAAGAAAATATCGGTACCTTTTTCACATCCCTACCCGAACATAAGGAATGTGCAATGTGAGATGAAATGGAGGACCTACAGTTTAACGTGGAATCAGAACCACGGTGGAGGCCTGACATTCCTCACATTCACAAGTTGTAATTGACAATGGTAGAAAAAAATTAATAGACGATAATTTGGAGATAACTGTGAAAGACATATCATTTGACTAATGAGTTTAAATATATAGTAATTATTTTAACTAACAATAACAAAATTAGATGGGAAATTAGGAAAAGTATACAGTCGGAAAATGCAAGCTATTACTTGATCTGCAAGTTGTTGACGACTCGCCTGCTGTCAAGGAATGTAAAACTCAGAATATACAACACGATAATTATTTTACCGTTTGTTCTCTCTGGGTGTGAAACATGGTCGCTTACCTTACAAGGTGCTTAGGAAGATAATGGGTTACTGGGGGTTGGAGGAGATTACATAATGATGAGTTACATACCCTGTACTGATCACAATACATTGTTAGGGTAGTCAAATCTCCTAGATTACGGTGGGCAGGACATGCAGCGCGAAGGGGAGATTCTAGAACAATGGCGTATTTTTTGGGTATGCTAGTCCTGCGCCGCATACCAATGATTATCCGGACTAGTGTTTTAAATTCAATGCTTTCTGTGAAAACTGTGTGAATATTAATGTTAAAATTGTGAAAAAAATACATGTATAATTTATCTATAGATTATTAATATGAAAACTAATATTTGTTGATATTCCACTTTCCAAGAATATCCTGTTTTGAGTAGTTCTTCTCTCAAAACTTATTATGAATCCCAGGACCTACCGATTGAAAACAGCGGGCCAAGATAGAGAAATGTCTATAGGGTTGTAACACCTCCCCTTGCCCACAAACATTGGCCACTTAACTCGAGTTTTTACAACTAAAAATTAAACTATAGTTAAATACACATTGAATTCTGTTTATGCATTCTAAAGTCTGTTCAGCGTAGGAATTGTTTTCTGAAAGGCCTTTTTCCCTACCAGAAATCTATTATATAGGTGGATATTGGTAGGAAAAAAGACCTTTCAGAGAGTAATTCCTACCGTGAATGGAGTATAGGCACATTTATCATCATGTATCAGGCTAAAATATTTACCACCCTTGGAGTAGGCCTATACACTGGTGAGTGTTGGGGAGAGGGGTTTATGAGGAGCTAGTTTAACTGTAATAAACAATGGTTTTGTTTTTTCTTCTTTAGTATGAAGTATTTACGGTGTTTTAACCGTGTTCTTTTAGCTGTTGTTTTAAAGTCTATAATTTTTTGCAGCATTTATTATTGATTTATTAGTCATTGTGTTTTTTGATCATATTCATCAAAGAATCCCAAAAGCTAGGAGTGTAATTTCAGCTTTTCAAGATGATTTAAAAGAAAATGGTCAGATAAAATCTCTTTCAAATTTTTTTTCTTACGTCAAAAGAGATGTATACATGTCTTAGCAATAAACCATCGACTTAGCGGTGAAGTAATAATAGGAGAAAATCTACCCTCTGTTACTGTTGTCACAGTTTACACATCTAAATAGTTTCTGGTCAGGGGCTTTGCACGAAATATATTTGGGATGGGGAAGTTGGGTGAGACAGTGAATTTCCCAACTTTAGAAGTTCTGAAATTAGAAAAAAAAAAACATGTGACTAGGTAAAAAGGGCAAAGTTGAGAACACCTGTAGGTATGGGAATCCCCCCTCCTCCCAACAGCTTATTGGGTGGCTAGGCAAGGGCGGAATAAGGGCCTGTTGTCGGGAATGGCGTCTGGTTTACTTTCACGAGGCTCTTTCAAGTATAAATTTATTCATTTTAGTTACCGTAATCAAGATTTTAATACATAATAATTTAAATTACTCAAAATAATTCATCGTATTAAACTTTTTACTCTAATTACTGGAAGGGAAGAGACCATTGGGAAGACCGCAGATGGGAGGATCACATTAGAATGGACCTGAAAAAATAGGGTGTAATGAGGTGGACTGGGTAGAACTTGCTCAAGATATACCTCAGTTTTAGCTTATGTGGTGCTGACTGACAGCTCACAGCTGACTTCTGACGGCTTTGAAAAGCTACCAGACCAAATTATGTATCCCTACGCCGAACCATATGATCTGCAAAAAACATGTCTTTAGCAGTTGTCACTTCTGACAGACAAAATTTAGGTATATACCTAAATGTTGACTGTCAGAAGTCAGCTGTGAACTGTCAGTCAGCACCACATAAGCTAAAACTGAGGTATAGATATAGGGTGTAATGAGGTGGACTGGATATTACTAGCTCAAGACAGGGATAGTGTGTAATGAGGTGGACTAGATAGGACTTGCTCAAGATAGATATAGGGTGTAATGAGGTGGACTGGATAGAACTAGATCAAGATAGGGATAGAACGTAATGAGGTGGACTGGATAAAACTAGCTCAAGGCAGGGATAGTGTGTAATGAGGTGGACTGGTTATAACTAGCTCAAGGCAGGAATAGTGTGTAATGAGGTGGGCTGGTTATAACTAGCTCAAGGCAGGGATAGTGTGTAATGAGGTGGACTGGATATAACTAGCTCAAGATAGGGATAGAATGTAATGAGGTGGACTGGATATAACTAGCTCAAGATAGGGATAGAACGTAATGAGGTGGACTAGATAGAACTTGCTCAAGATAGGTATAGGGTGTAGTGGGAGAACTGGGTAGAACTAGCTCAAGATAGAGATAGGGTGTAATGAGGTGGACTAGATAGAACCACCTAAAAATAGAGGTAGGGTGCTATGAGGTGGACTGGATAGAACTAGCGCAAGATAGAGGTAGGGTGCTATGAGGTGGACTGGATAGAACCATCTCAAGATAGAGGTAGGGTGCTATGAGGTGGACTGGATAGAACCATCTCAAGATAGAGGTAGGGTGTTATGAGGTGGACTGGATAGAACCATCTCAAGATAGAGGTAGGGTGTAATGAGGTGGACTGGATAGAATCACCTCAAGATAGAGGTAGGGTGTAATGAGGTGGACTGGATTTAACTAGCTCAAGATAGGGATAGGATTTAATAAGGTGGACTGGGTAGAACTAGCTCAAGATAGGGATAGGATGTAATAAGGTGGACTGGGTAGAATGTGTTCTGTTGCCTCCAAACACAGGGAAACAGTCCGCAAATATGGAAAACAAAGCTACTCATATTGTTTACAAACAGTCGAACAAACATTGTTTCGCGTCCAGACTTCAATGATCAAACATTGTTTCGCGCTCTATCTATTTTTAATTTAAATTAATTCTTAGCGCTTTACAAAACTGCACACGAAGGGCCTTTAACTTTTTTTCAATTTTATTAGCACTCATTAACACTAACTGATAACTTTTCATAGATTTCATTTAAAACATGCCGTATTTTGACGCGAAAGAGTTTTTTCATATGCTTAAGACACGACTGGTAAAAGCCGTTCAAGCTTTGTAGTCTGGATTTAGTGAAACTTGCCAGTACTCTGATTTCATGAGCATGGGGGTGAATATCTTGGCTTCACCATTACCCCACAAGGTTTCATGGAGATTCACCGACGTCACCAATATCTTCGTTTACCCTGCTGTAGTCAATACAGAAGCGTGTAGACTTGCCCTTTTTTCGACATTGGCGAGTTATGCTCGGACAGGATCGGCTCCACAATGCCCTGCTCTTATTCTTGATTGTGGCACATCTTGTGGCGGAATGGCTGCACGGTTTACCGAGGATTTGTTCATTTGTTTTGAGGGTGATGTTATGGATAGCGCTCCGGGTTTGTTGGGGAGGTCCAAGGGTTGAGAAGACGGCACGTTGTGAGAATGCCTAGCAGTTTTTCGGTAGATGGAGTACCTAGTGACGTGGTTCTAGACCCCTACTAAGATGATGGGTGGTGTTTCGTCGCCGGGCCGTGCTGTCCATCATGGCATGTGTCGTTCGTTGACGTCAAAATGTAGTTCATGGGACGGTGAGCCCGGATTGTCCGAGTATCAGTGGTTCCCTGAGATCACTCGTGTGACCAGACGGGGGAGGATTGTATTGTGATAGTGAGGTGTACTTCGGACAGGTGGGTGATTACTGCCTTTTTCACTAAGTGTGAGGGAATGGGGAAAGGGTGATATATGTGTGTGATCCTGGGTTGGGAGGTGATGACATAAGAGGAAGTTAGCAGAGCCAGTGGGGTCAATTAGGGTTAAGAGACATGGCGGCTACAAACGGGGAAAACTTAGAACATCAGGGAATGTAGGGGAATTTAATAAAAAATAAAATAAAAGTCAGGGAATTTAAATACTTGACTGATTCTGCACATAAACATTTAATCAAAAGTGAGATTTTTTTTGTTGATGTTAGCAAAATCCATTGTCTAGATATTACACACTCTTAACATGAGATGGTTGTACAGGGTTTGTTTTATAACATAACCCCCTAACTGCTGGAGGCTAGGAAAAATCTATATATTTAAACAGATCTAGACGCTATATGAAGTGTTTTTTTCATGGCAACATAACACCAAAATTTCTGTAGGCTAGACAACATTCTAAATATTAAACCCCTATAGAAGCTCCCTGAAGGTTTTTTTATGGCAACATAACCCCCTAACTGCCGATGGCTGAGGAAAATTATAAATATTAAACACCTCTAGAAGCTATTTGAAGTGTTTTTTTTATGGTAACAGGTGGGAGGGGGAAGTGTTGGGAAGTCTGGATCTCCCGGTATTTTGATGGAACCTATGAGAGGTCCAGATACGAACACACATTTTATTGGTTAAAGGTATAGCTAAATTTTCTAGTGGACAGCCCCCCCCCTACAGCCCCCCCCCAACCCTGAAAACTTAATTTCCCACCCCCTCGAGCGGAATAGTGTTTCAAGACTTCTCGTGGAAAATATCTATGTAGAAAAGTACAACTTTTTCTAGTTGGGTGTCTCATTACCCGTTCGGGTTGTACGCAAGTGTGCTGGGGGTGAGGAAGTGGTTAACACACCCACTTGAGATTCGAAACCCGATCTTCCCATCGTCGGCAATTCAATGTAGTGCGAGATTGATGCCTTTGACCGTTCGGACACCAAAGTAGTTACATAATTTCAACCTTTAATAAATAATCAACTAAATAAACCTACTGTTTGGTCAGGACGAGATTGTTTACAATACTCAATGAGAAACTTCAATAAACTGAAATTAAATGTCTGTATCAAGCTTGTAAATATAAACAAATGGTAAAAGTGAAAGATAAATAAATACAAGCGTCTTCTATTTAGTGAAGACTCAATCTTGAAAATAAATAATGCTCATAGATATTGTTTTTAAATCACAGAAACGTTTAACACAATATTTGTAATTTTTTTGTTCACGGATTACAGCAAACTGCTTTTAAAAAACTTAAATAAAATTATGTAGGTTAATTTTATTGCGCAATACCATTTGTTAAAAGAAATTCACATATTTATTAGTTTATTTCATAACTACGACCACTTTGTGTGTTTCGAGTATAACAACCGAAACTTTATTAATTGTGAAATTAAATAAGGAAAAGTATTAATTCTCGGTACAAGCACCACTCGAAGTTCTCCCGGCTGCTCGTCAGATAGCTCGGTTCTGACGTCATGCGCATCAGCCGTCTGAATCAGTCACTCGCACCTCACCTACCTTGTGTATTCGTGGTACCATGGGATCTATAACAAGAAAAATAACCGCCTGTGAAAATATTAGTAAAATAGCTTTAATTTAGCGGGAAGCTTTTATTTTATTTGAGGTTGCCCATTTGACGTTCACTTTCTGAACCGACAGATTATATCAGAACTCGAGAATTTCTTAAAGCGAGAGCGAAATGCTCTACCGATTTTGCAGGGAAAGATGTTTTCACAAACCTTCCAGGGTTCTTGTACGTGCCACAATCGACCTGGGACCAACGGCTTTAATTCCTCTCCAAAGGAAGTTGTGCCACGGATTCTCGTGCTCAAGAACAATCCGTCACTGGGCTTGAAACCACGAACATCGGGTCCTGAGGCGAGCATTTTACCCCAAGACCACCGGAGTCGATTAGCGGGAAGCTTATTAAACTTTAATATAATTTGATTCGCAAAATTCGCCTCATAATATTTAATTTATATTGTTATCACTGTGAACTTCCACACTTTTATTTCTAAACAATGTTGGTTTTGTTTTACCTCGCATATGAGCATCTGTGTGTTATCAACTTTAATGGTGTTGCGACTGACGCCAAGTTAAAGGCAAGGCGTACACATAAAAATGGTCAGTCAGCAACTATTTAATCATCACTGCACAACTTTTAAGTTCCCGCCAGAAAAAGTTGGCCATTGCGCGTACTCCCTTGCAAATCAGTGTTTCATCCGAACAACTGAATATAAAAAAAGTTACTAGTGTGAGCCAAGCCGAGTCCAAACTCTCAGAAGATCCAACCCAGACCACGTGAATTACAGGATTGTCATTGGTCGCGGTCAAATCTCTAATACACACCCTGTTCATTAGCAACCTTAAATTATCAAAACAGCCGCGGGATGTTCACAAACAAATTGCGATACATCTGAATGTTTTATTTAATTAGGTTTCAAAACAAGCTGCTTTTCCACAAGTCTATTGGTCAGAAAGACAACTTGAATTGGCCCCTCACTTGAATTAGTTGTGTGTCATGTTTGATGTCCTAAGTTCGACATTAAAAAAAGGAATGCATAATTTTAACAAGTGTATAAGCTATAAATAGTGGATCAATGCTTTCATATCATCACGGTTCACGAGTTAAAAGGGGTCAGACTTGCTTTTTTATATTTTTTCCGTACCATTGTTAAGGTAATGTAATTGATGTATGGGGCTGAAATTTAGAATAACTATACATTCATATGAGGTTTACAGTGCCGAATTAAGGGATAGGGGGGTTTACAGGGGCTGCAGCCCAGGGTTCCCACTGGTTCAATCTGAACTGTCCCAAGGAACTTCACCAGCTCCTAGCACCCATATAAAGTCTGTAGCCGTCTAAAAAAATTGTATCAGCGACCAGGCCCCCCAGGTGGCCAAACCCGAGCCCTGTACCAGGGGAAAAGCGCGGGGTCCCCCTCTTTTTGTACTTTTGTACTACTTGATTTCAGTGGCAGCTGAACTTTATTTGTCTAGAGGGGCACTTAGCAAATAAAATTGTTTTTTTGAAGGGTTTTGACTCCCAAGCCAAAGGGGAGCATAGGGACCGTAACCCGGCAAATGTTTGAAAATTGGAAATCTCAAGAAGATAATTGAGGTGACCCTCGTTAGAAATTTCAGAAAATTAAGACTTCTTTATTAAATATTTGGAGTAGTCCTCACCCATAAACCTTTTGACATTTTGATACCCCTTAAAGCTATTTTGAGTGTTCTTCCTCAAGATTTTTTCTTTTTAATTTGTTTATCCTTAGTAGCTATTTATAGTGGTTTTCGCCTGGAAATTGGGTGAAAATTAGATACCAATTATAAGAGCTATTTGAAATGGTCCTTTCCCGGCAAATTATTGAAAATTGAATGGCTCTAGAAGCTTTTTGAAATTGTATTAGCCTGCTTTTCTTTTTAAATTCGGAGCACCCAAAAGCTAATTAAAATGGGCCTCTTTCAGAAAATGTTGATCTCGAATTGATAAAATGTGGTCTCATAATTTTTAGAAAAATTCTCAGATGTCTGTAGCTACGAACCATGCCTAAATGGCGAAGATACCCCAAGAGAATGAAATACTTACTATACAACACCTATTCATAAAAAAGGACCTGAAGATAATCCCAAGAATGTCCTGTCATCCCTATGAATTTACCTTCAAATTTTGAGGAATCTTGTCGAGGAAGATATTATCGATAAGCAACCAGAACACTCTGGTTTTCGAGTAAGTCAGTCCACAATCGATAACATCTTCACCCTGAAAATTGTTCTTGAAAAACGAATACATAGAAATAGAAAAACCCACATAGCTAGTATTGATTTGGAAAGGGCATATGACTGTACCAATAACACAACTTGGGAAAGAAATGCGAAATCTACAAATAAGACCTTAACTTATCCAAGATACAACATTGTATTACAAAGAAAGCAACACAACAATCAAATTGGGCAACACTCTCTGAGGAGTTTAAAATCTTTAAAGGTCTCATACAGGGGCTGTTGCCTATCGCCAACACTATTTAAAATATATTTATACAGATACCTAATAGAATGGACACACAAATGTAGGCCTTTAGGGACTTTAGTGAAAGATGATAACGCCATAGTTTTCGCTTTGCAGATAATCATATTGTAGCTGCTCAAGACGAAGATTACTTGAGCTGTATGGTAAGGAAACTAAGA
>CABFWO010004346.1:55611-66956 GCA_902155825.1 Timema genevievae | reverse complement strand
GGGGGGGGGTTAAAGGGGTTTCTTTGAAAAAAGGCTTATGAAAGAACGTGCTTTTTAGGAGGCCAACTATATAAAGTTCAAGTTGGCAATTTTATAAAGTAGAGAAAAACCATTTTAAAAAGTTACTGTGTCAAACTTAGTAAATACGTATTATAAAATGCAAATGTTAAAATGTTCAAAAGTTTTTGTTTTTTTTAACGGATAGTTTATTGCTTACGTGAACGTAAGGTAAATTGTACCAGTGTTTTAAACCTAAATTTATATTATTATTGTTTTTACTATAATTATATATGGTATTACTTAAATATTATATATCATTAAGTTATATTTATGTTAATAGTTTTTTTGGCAAAGATTTTTACAACCCGTTTGGGTTATAGGCATATGTAGTAACTATGCTAATAAATTAAGAGGGAGTTTATCAGTATTTGCGTTAAGTAAGATTGAAAACCCCTTTAGTAAAACCACTATCGGTACATTAGATTTGGGTTCGAACCCAAATCTAGCCACTATCGGCAGTCTATAAAGTGACTCTTTATACCTTGAGTCTACTCTTTGGGGTCATTTAATTGTTTGGTGTACGTGAGATTCTTAAAAATATCAACTGTTACGCATTTAGATATTGTAGAAAATATTTATTTTTTTCGAAATGTGTACAAGGGGAAAAAAAAGAGGGAAAGTAAAATTTTAATTCAAATTTAGTTAGTGCTGCCATCTTTTAGGCCATCAAAGAACCTCTATAATGCACTCTTGATTATGGTCATTTTTAAAAAAAAAATTCCTCAAGTACCTATGGGATTTGAGATATAAAAGGTGTGATCCAGAAAAATGTGTGTTTCACTCAACCTCCACGCAAATGTATGTTCATTTCCTCTAAAATTCTACCTACTTCTTACCTACACCATTAACGTAATTAATTTATGCCTATAATTTGAAAGAGTACTAAAACATGGCGATTGTTTTAAAGCATAGGTCTAAGAATGGACTTGAATCATCACACAATTAATGATGACGATAAAAATAATAGTAATAATAATAAGTGATAATAGTATTATTACTATTGAGTCTAGATGAAAAATTTTCCGCTAAAAATTTGACGTTTTTAAGGATTAATAATAAAATCACTATTCAATTTTTTTCTCTATAAAAATTTCACACTATTTAAATGGAACAAGTACGAACGAGTTAGTCCCAAGTTTAATTTCTCCCGAGGTCGTTACCACCAGGAACATCATCAAACTTAGTTATAATAAAGCAATAACAGCGATTTCTGTAGTTCTTACTAGTGTAATATATTTAACCAGAGTCGTGTCTGCTGTAGACCCAGACATGTTAAAAAAATGTAATATTATAATTTATTTATTTACGATCACATCCCTTTCCCATAGGATTCGATATCTGAAATTTAGACAATAATGTTTCCATCTTTATGTACCATTAGTTGTTTTGAATAGGTATTCGCCAACACATTTTCTCCCCTTCTACCTGCTCATCCACAATAAACTATTTATGTATTTACGTATATGTAAAATAGGCTCTAGGTACCATCATCCCCAATAAGGTTTCTTCCCGTACTTACTAGTCCATAAGTCACCACAGCGAAAAATTTACCAGATTGTGTTGTAATGACAGTGTAGGTAAAAACTGAGTTTTATTTCCTTTCAATGAATTAAAAAGTCCAAAGAAGAGAACCACTTTATTTTGATCAGAACTCCACTAGCACCTAAAATGTTAAAGTTGAGGGGAGTATTATTTATTCAAACCTTATTTAAACGTGGAGAAAATTGAATCGCTTTTTTGTGTCGAATCTAAGAAAACCTCAAAACATAGATATTTGTGAGATAGCAATTTATTTTAGGGTATTAGAGAAATTTTGTGGGATATTTAACTTATTTTTAGTACCAATTTTAAACTTCTATGGAACCCTTCATCTATATACATAAGTAAAGATTTCCCTGTATTTATATTAAGGGTTGGAATCAAGTTTGTGAGTACCGAAAGTGGTTTTTTCCTAAATGGGTTTTCCACACTTACCTTCACAAAAAAATAGGGGTATATATTGTCTAAATTCAACCATGCTCATATCTAACATATAAGTGCGATTAGTATATATGTGTATAGCCCAAACGGGTATTAATAGGCGGTGCTAAAAAAATATTTAAATGTATATAGCAAGGACAAGAAATTTTAAATGTATATAGCAAGGACAAGAAGTTTTAAATGTATATAGCAAGGACACGAAGTTTTAAATGTGTATAGCAAGGACAAGAAGTTTTAAATGTGTATAGCAAGGACAAGAAATTTTAAATATATATAGCAAGGACAAGACATTTTAAATGTGTATAGCAAGGACAAGAAATTTTAAATGTATATAGCAAGGACAAGACATTTTAAATGTATATAGCAAGGACAAGAAATTTTAAATATATATAGCAAGGACAAGACATTTTAAATGTGTATAGCAAGGACAAGAAATTTTAAATGTATATAGCAAGGACAAGAAATTTTAAATATATATAGTAAGGACAAGACATTTTAAATGTGTATAGCAAGGACAAGAAATAAAACACGGTGTAAATGATATTTTTTTTCAACGAAACATTATCATGCCAGTTTTTTTTATATCTATGAAAAAACCATCACTATTATTATTTGACACGTGGATTGGACAAGATAATCTAGTTTAGTTTTCCGTTAACGTGGCGGTCGGGGTTTAAAACCCATCCAGGCATACTAGAGTTTTTTTCTAAATTATTTTCACTACTCCCTTTAGACTATATATATGTGGAAACAATTCCTCTTGACTCCAGCTTAATCATACCTATCCCATTAGTGTAAATTCGTTAGGTAACCCGCTCGTAAATGTTTTAAGGCGTAACTCTTGAAATAGACTTGACCACCGATGAATAGAAGATAGGTCAAATGTACCGAGGATGGCTCTACCTAAATGGTTTTCCACTCCCCTCCACACCAATGCGGGTACTCGTCCTACCCAAAACATTAACGAATATATACATATGCGTACAACCCGAACGAGTAGTAAGACGTGGTGCTAAAAAAAATAGTCCATTAAGCCCAGAGTAGTTGTTGTAAGACTTTGAGCAAAAATGAAAATAAATGTTCTAAATCTTTCTTCAATTTCCCACGGCAGATTCTTGGACCAGCTCGTTCCAAGCGCATCTGACCACTTCACCAGGTATCGGAATCTATGTCCTAAATTTCCTTTTCTTAGATACCCTTCCTTTATTGGTTCAAGAGTTCTTCCAATCGCGTGTCTTGGTCAGTCGGGTAGTGAAAACTAACGAAGTAGTCTTCTTTTAAAGAACAAATAAAAAAAAACAAGGAAAGTTTTGTATTTTCTTCAATCGATATGTGTGTGTATGTGTGTGTGAGGAGCAAGTGTTCTTGGAAATAAGCTCTGGTCCTTCCGAATTGAGGAACCTGGAGAATCAATCAAATTCCCAGGAGGTTCCAGAGTTTCAATCAGCTTGATTACATTTTCCTCAACTTTTCATCGTTGGTAGTTNCAGGAGGTTCCAGAGTTTCAATCAGCTTGATTACATTTTCCTCAACTTTTCATCGTTGGTAGTTTCAACTTTTTTTTTTTACCGCTCTAGAGCTTCAACTTTCACCCGAGTGAAGTAGACGATATAAAATAGGGTCAACTTACGACTTAACCAAAAACATACCCCACGTACAGTTAATTTGGTTCGTATAATGTTAAGATTGCGAGTGGTTTCGATATTTGCTACCTCAGAGTAAATTCGCATTTAACGAAAGCTCTTGTTGCATCGATGGCATTTCAAATTATCTCAATTAATAAAGCAGTGACTATTCCCTATTTTTTAGGTATTTAACGTACACCTTCTGAACTGACTGCTAGTATTAGCACACGAGCATTTCTATGAGCGAGAGCGAAAGTGATGACCAATTTTGCCGGGAAAGGTAATTTTATATACCGTCCAGGGTTCTTTTACATGCCACAATCGACATGGGACCGACGGCTTTACTTTCCCTCCGACGGAAGTTGTGCTACGGATTTTTATCGCTCAAGAAAAATCCGTCGACACCGGCTGGGTTTGAACCCATAAACATCGGATCCTGAGGCGAGCACTTTAACCCAAGACCACCGAAGTCAACGGTAACTACTACTATCGCTCATCTTCCCACAAATTGAGCTTTAAAACACTTTTTTATCAAATACAAACTTAATTTTTTACGGTCAACGTTGGTAAAATACTGCTATATTATTAGTTTTATTTTATAGGTATTTATAATATCTATTGAAAGTGACAGCTGTAGATATCATTACTTGACGTATGAATACGTGAGAATATTTAGTAAACTTTTATAACTTTTAGATATGTCAATTTTTAATAAAATTCATCTCTACTTATCCACACTTGTAGGCACGTGGTCTGATCATGTCACTCATATAGTCTACGTTTTTCGGCTAGAGGGGTAAGGGTTCAAATACCAGTTGTGTGTACCGAATTTATTTTTTACTAATTAGTTTTGAATTTTATCTTTGCTGGTATATTTCCTACACTTTCTAATAACCCAATAATTATTATAATCAAATGCTGACAACCAGTGGACATTTTTTTTAAAAGAATATATCAAAATTAAATATTATCTTTTCGAATATATTTAAGTTTAAAAAAGGTGATCTAGAAAATTTAGTCAGAAGATATATCTGAGAAGATACTATTCTATTCCTACAACTTTTGATAAACTTATGATCTAGGCCTATTTGTTTGTTTTTTTAAGGTGAGACAGAAAATAGTACTAATTAAGATGGGTAGCCTTACAGACCATATGATGAAAACTGTAAGTGATGCAAAAAAAAGCTTTAAAAATACACACTTAATTATAATTCGGGTCAGGAGTTCAATCCTCGGTCCCGGCACACAGATTTATCTGATCGCCCAAACCCTTCCTTCACCTCTGACAAGACTTGTATTAATCACATCTTGTGAATGTGAGGAATGCCAGTGCCTCCACCGTGGTTCGGATTCCACGTTAAACTGTAGGTCCTCCATTTCATCTCACATTCACCCTACCATTACACATTAGCGTAAGCGCGTATAACTCGAACGGGTAGTAAGAGGCGGTACTAATAATGATAATAATAATTCCATTATAATTATATATATTAAATTTTGGTTCTGTAGGAAATGTTATATTTAGCCCATGGATCATATTAAATACATTATTTGAAGATCATTTTATACTACCTCTAAGAGATGACAAGCATGTCCTCACAGGGAGGTAATATTGACTTCATGTCACGTATTGCAGGCAGCATCATGAATAAAAGATAGGCTGAAGTCATGTCTATTGGAAGTTCATCCATCATTTATTGCCGACTTAGGTCGCACCAGAGGAAAGAAGAAATAAGTGCGCATGCCCTGGACTTCACTTTGCGACGTACTTTCTCTGCTAAACATACCTTCTTGTCAAAGTGTCTCCACTTTGATTCCAGGTCGTTCCGACAGTAAGAGCTTCGTGACGTCATGAATACGTATTTATTTAGAATAACTCAACTATCCAAGTTATATTAAGCTACACGATTAATCAAATTCCAAACGCTGACGATCGCTGTATTATAGTTTTAAACAAATTGTTTAAACTATCCTCCAAGCAAGTTTTATATTTAAAAAAAACATTATCTTGTTAATAAAAATAAACAGTCTACATATAAAAATTTTAAACCAAAAAATTCAAATCATCACCTAACAAAATTCAAATATCAGTTTTTTTTGCAAACCAATAACAAATTATTAGTATTTGTAAAAATAATATTCTACAGCATAAAAATCAATACCCAAGATACATATTTTGAACCAAGTAGTTAAAGCAATTTTTGAATATTTTTTTTCCATTTCTAAAAATCCTTGATCAGTAAAATCAGCCTAAACGAATCTTTAACCCAAAAACAAGTACTTAGTGTCAGGTAAATAATCCCTATATCTTACTTTTAAACAAAATCACTAGTCATTTTTGAAATATTCGGAATTTACAACAACAAAATCACTCGGTAAACAAACCTTAATTTGAGGGCTAGGTACAAGATAAAAAATCCTAATTAAATCTATCAAACCATTTCAAATTCGTGCCTAGTAACATACAGACAGATAGCATTGTTAAGTCCTTTTTTTTTGTTCGGGAAACATAATTATTATCTTGATGTAAAAAGAAGTCCCAATTAAATTACTTTGTTTTGACTTTCTCATAATAAAGGACCAATTTCGTGACCTCTTAGGTGACAAAAAAATAGACTAGATAAGTCTTAAAACTAGTTCATAAACCCAATGATTTGGGACTCGTTTATTAACAAACTTATTATTTTCACTAACTACACAAAATAATTTCTAGAAACTCTACAAAATTACCTTTTCTCTAAATAGATTATAAAACTTTAGCACCACGTCACACCAAACAACCCATACGTTAAGAAAGAGAAAGGTTGAATTTGAAGTTTGTGTACCTTCATTTACGTGGAAGGAGAGTGGAAAATCAAGTAGTTAAAACCACCCTCAGTACAACTAACCGTAATTCTAGCACCGATATTCCCGTAATTTTAAGTGCAGTCCATTGCGAAAGTGACGCCTTAACCCAAAAGGTTTTTTTAAAACTTTTTTCTATTCGTGACCCCTTTTTCCACTAAACAAAGATACTAGCAAGCCCAGCCAGTTATGGTTACGTTGAGGTTTTATAAACTCCATTGCCAGTTTTCGAGTAGCTATTTTTTTTTGTTTTATAATTTACAAACTGTATGCATACAAAAACAATTAATTATCTTAGTTAATCATATGAATACTTAATAAAGTGTGTTCCAGTGATCATGCCAGAAGAAGTTTATTTATGAATAAAACTAAATAAACATAGAATGAAATGTTCTAGTATATTATAATTTTAATATGTCTATAGTAAATATTTAATCCACCCACTTTTCTCAAGGCTTGCTATGACTTTTAGAATATTTCTAACGACCTTAGGAGGGGTCGCAGCACATAGTTTAAGAATTTTACCTTATATAATTAAACCTTTTTTATAAAAAAATATTTATGTTCACAAACTATACAATATATATATATCAACCTTACCACATACCATTTCTATCTGGATAACAACATGATTATCGAAGTATCCTATTTAATATCCTCTGTCAGTTTCAAGCTAAATATTGTCCATCTTATTCAGTAAACCATGAACATTTCTCACCTAACCTCATGCGGTGGTGACATTATGAATTATGTTGACATAATTTCGCACCCAGCCGGTCCAGCACCCGGCTGGGGGGTGTTAAAAGGGCGGGGGGAAGCTCTTATTTGTTGTGTGTACGTACCGCTAACCACTGATGCGCGCCATTTAAAACCACCAGAGCAGTTCTGCCAAAATTATTGCACATGTCACAGTGGTTTTCAACAGGGTACATCATGAATGATTAATAAACTGTCTACTAGGAATAATTATTATTCCACACCAGACCAAACTTCAACATACTGGGATGAAAAAAAAATATATTAGAACTTATAAATTATTTATATAGTATATCTATTATTTACTTGGTATTTTTGGTATTCATGAAATGTGAAATTTTTACAACCGTATTCATCACCATGTAATTTATTTATTATTGAAAAACTGACAGTATATGACTAAAAATTGACAATTTTTTTTCCTAATATTTAGATTATAGGAGGAATTAACACTAATGACCTGCTTATTTCTTTTGTTGAGGTAGAAAATAGCGCAAGATAAATTACGTATCCCTGCAATTTTTAACAAAAATTTATTTTTGACCAAAATTCAATAGATATATTTAATCCAATTTTCAAAAGCTAGTATTCTTTAAAGTTCTTGAATATTTGTAACAAGCAGCGCGAAATTTATACAAAAACTTTCCATTTGAAGAATCCTATTCAAATATTAAAAATGTTCATGACAGATATTCAAGAACTTTTTAGATCCCTTTGTGTTTAAAATGAGCTTTCCTGTGAATAAATTGCTGGAGGTCAGTAAATATTCTACTTGAGAGTTTCCTCATAATGTTACCCAATCTTTTCTTCGTACCCAAATTTGTGTGGCAAGTACAAAACAAAATTTCTGATCATATTCAAGAATATTTGCTGCTAGGATTGTATGGTGTGTACACAATTTTTAAAGTAAGGTGCTTAAAAGGGGTTAGAGGGGGAGAGGGGGAAGCATTTGTGGTTAAGAAATTTGGTGTCCAACCAAGACCAATAGTTATAAACTGTGACGATATTTACAGAACTGGAGGCAGAAGATTAAGTAATTACCTTCTTGCGTCTGCAGTGCGGGATTAACCCAAAACCCCTTCAACCCTACCTTGAAAGTTCGATTCACACTATACGTTACCTCAAATTAATGTCACGTACTAGCAGCGCCACGTCAAATCACTGCACAATTCACACTTGACGGCAAGTTAAAGTCAGTTTTCCGTAAAGTTCTGGCGGAAGCAGAGTGCTTTTACAAACATGCCAAGATTTAAAAACAACGAACTTGCATCGATTGCTATTTTACTTGATGAGGAAGACTGAGAGAAACAAATTAGAACACGGGTGATAAAGATGCTTAAAATGAGAAAGTCTGTGGTTAAATGTCACACAATCTACAAGGAATTTTAAGGGAAATAAATAAGATTTGTTTTTTAAGCTCTTAATCGATTATATTATCGATTTTATATATATTTGTGGATGTTATCAGTGTAATTCTTGTTGGCCACATCGTATGATTCTTCACATTTACGTAATTGTTTGGTTAAAAGTTCAAAATCCATTTTTAAAGTTTTACAAAGGGCGCATAGCGAACTAACGTTCGGTTATTGTGCACTGAAGCAACTGAATTTCATATTTCTAGAACGGACCTTCATTGCAAAAAAGAATCTATACGAGATTTTATTTTGGTCTCATTCGGTGACGGTCCATGGCGCATAGGTGGAATTTCAACATTTTGATTGGGTTTGAACCAAAGAGGGACTCGTAATGGGGATATTCTGTACCAGTAAAACCAAGACTGTGTAAATAAATGTTAACAGAAAAGAATTAAGTTCAAAGATCCTTTTGGAAAGGGCCATTTTATAATCAGTTTCCAACTTCAAATACCTTGGAAGCATCATCTCAAAGAATAATACTGTTAAGCGGTAAATAATCACTGGGTGACAGAGAGCATCACATTATTACAGACAGGTGATAAACCCTACTGTGGTATTGTTAAACTCACTCTGCTTTTTGGGGGGTCCACCCTCAAACCCCCAATGAATTTTCTTTAAGAGTGGGTGTTAACTAATGTAATTCCAGAGCCGTTTTTTGATAGGTTTTACCGTTTAGCCACAAGAGACCTCCAAAGAAAGGTCCGCACCGACTTTAAAGTTTCTCTGCCTTTTTGAATTTTTTTCCGGGGGTTGAAAATTAATTTTTTTAACTTTTTGGGATTTTCCCGTCGGTTACAGGCTAGAAGATACAGGTTTGCCAAATTTCAAGTTTCTAGTTCATCTGGAAGTGGGTAAACATTAATGTCAGTGAGTGAGTGTGTCAGCCTTGTGGCTTTATAGTAGTAGAATAATACCCCAGAAATCAATACTTATTTAGTAATGCTTCAAAAACGCAAAGAGGTTATCAGTAATATCAATTAGGGGTGAGGGGAAGTATTTGTGGCTAAATTTATTTAGCAGGGAGGCCAATTGAAAATTGAAAAGTTCAACTTAAAACAAAACTAATAATGTCACTTAATATAAATAACTAATAATTAAAGTAATTTTGCGGCTTTCAAACATATTTAAATACAGGAAAATGAAAAATCAAAACTTTAATCTTTTACAAAATGTTTAATAAGTGATAAACAGTTACATAATTTGACTAACATATTGCTCTAAAAATATAGGGAGATTATGAATATAAATAATTAAAATACAATGTACAGTTACAGGAGATTTTTTTTTAACTTTAAATCACTGTTTTAATTCCTCTTTTTCCACTTTAAATGCAACCTTTTATCTAAATCATTTTTCACTCTTAAGTGTCAATGTTTACATCCCGTTCAATGGCTAAAAGAGTCAAGAATGATAACCTCTCCTGTCCCGTAGTAAACCTACAATATGTTTTAAACCGTCACAAACATGACAAGGATCACTCACTAAACAATAGGTGGGCAAATGCCTCCCCCAAATTCCGCTTATACCGGTTCGTGATTTAGAATATGAATTGAGTTTAAATACCTACCAAGACTCGATCCCATGACATCTCAGTCCCTTTCACCATATATAGAGGGTTTTAACACAACAACCAATAAAGGGAAGGGGGGAAGGATACGATTTTAGGGCGTTTCCCCTACCGTGTCAAATTATATGCCAGAGTGACGGCGTCGTTTCGGACAGGAAATTACTTAATGCGTCTCGCAGTTGGTGGGCGGTTTCAGTCAATTTCTGTGCCTTCACCCTCCTCTTTTTTTTTTTACCCCTATCCCACACCCACCCTTCCAGAAAGCCTCCCTCCATTCCCCTCAACTCTTGCGACAGGCAAACCGCTACATTTACAAACCACTTCTAATGCTTCTGAGTGCGGAGTAGTACTATTCTCTGAACACCGCAGCGCTAGCGTCGGCGCAGTCCAGCAAAAAAAAAAAACTGTCTACACGACGGACAACGAGTCTCTTCTTTTTTTTTTTCAGCGCGATTTTGTCTGGTCACGTTTCAATTAATTAAGGAGTGATGGCTTCCAATTTGCGTGCTGGTCCCCCGCATCGCTAGGAAAGCGATTCCACGATTACAGTTTCTTTAGGAAAGACACCGCCATGTTCTGACATTATTACAAACGAGCTCTAAACTATTTTCTAAAGTGTGAATAAATATCTAAGGTAGTTTCACTACACCCCCGTCCCTTTGGGATGAGCTTTGTGGGATGGATAGGTAGATACAAATAATGGCGGTGTTCGTTTAATCCGGTTTATTGAAATATATTAATTAAGCTAATAGCGTTTAGTGTGATGGAGGATTTAAAACTAAATAATAAGAGTTTGGAAAAAAAGTTACTCGCTCTGTCAATATCCCTACTCAGCATTCCGTGTCCTGACTCATCTTCAACGCTATAGCTCTTAGCTGATATCGAACACCTGACCATCAGGCATTGTGCTGGTATTAACGGACTCTTTTGACATCTTGGGCGGGTTTGGGCGTCCTCCCATTGTTTATAACAGTGACTCAAAACTGCGAGATATTCTTCTCACAAGTCGATTAGACTTGGTAGCTGAGTATGTAAAGCACTTTTGATTAACCCCGCTAGCAACTGTCGTGCATCTGACCGCAAGTCCCCCCCCCCCCC